>QDHC01002179.1:192949-256931 GCA_013186455.1 Papilio dardanus tibullus
TGCTGATAATAAATATTTATTTTGGAGATCAAATTTATTATTTTTGGTTATCGTTTAATTACAAGCCGTTTTTATACCTTACATGCCCATGCCCTTTCCCCTACATTTATGAGTTTTTTTTTAACTTACTTCATCATCAGCTGACTAAGCGTAAAGCCTTGTACCAGGATAGCATTTTAGTCGAGTAGCTAGTAAATAAACATGCCCGAAAAGCAACATTTTAGTAGATTAGCCCTTGGCGGGATTGGAACCCTAGACCTATTTAATTTTAACAGTGGTAGAGCCTGCAATGACATCATTTGCACGAATTGGCCGGTTCGCCCGGTGACATACCACGACCACACAGAAGACAGGCGTGAAATGGAAGCAATTCCGTGTTTTGTCTGATGAGTGTGGTGCCGGAGGACTCATTTTTAATCCATTTTCCCTTCCTATCCTTTTCCTATAAGGAAATGATGGGGAGGGAAAATGGATGGGAAGTGGATTATCCGGAGGAGGGGACGCATAGGGAGAGGAATTATCCTCTTGCTGTGCGTCTCCTCCACCGAAGATTAAGGGCAACGCACCTGCAATTGCAGATGTCCATGATTGCAGCGCTCGCTTCGCTATTTCAGCGAATCCAGGTTGCCGCTTGCTCGTTTGCCACTTTTTAATATAAAAAAAAAACAAGCCAAGCGCTCAACCCCTGAGATAATAACGCTTATTTTAGAATAAAGGTAATTAGGTAATAAGCTAATGAGCAAAGGGATTAGTACAGTACTAGTCTGTTTAAAAAATAGATTTTTTCATCGATACTTCCCTAATATTAAGGGAATAGGACACACGTATCCGGTCCTATACAAATCTAAGAAATAATACAGAACCGAACTGAATGGGTCAACGAACGGCCGACAGATGGCGCTGCGACACGCGCAGCCTCCGCAAGGTGGAGTGCGCTTGCGCATCTGTCTTGATGGTGACCATGGTACTAAGAATATGGGATAATCCTGCTTGTAGTAGTAGTACGTTGGTGTCGCGGACGAGAAACAGTGCCCGCGAGCCCGCTGTAATACGTTTGAGGGCCGTCAGGTTTTAGTGGGTATTCCGGTCACCTTCTGTGGCCAGCGAGTCCCACACTCACTACGCACAGCCTCGTGTAGAGATGGTGGTAAAAAGTGTTAATATAACATACTCTATTTAGTTATTAAAAGGAATAGTAATCATATTATGAATGAAAGATATTAACTAAAAGAAACTCATTCGGTTTGTGAATTCACTTATCTTCTGGTTTTGTGAGCCGTGTATGAAAGTCTGAAAAAAAAAATAGTGAGACAACTGTAAAATAATAAAATCTGTTACGCGTAGATTTTTGTGTAATGTTATAATTCGCATCTAGTTATGTGATTTCCTGTTAATAATATCCTTTCAGTACTATCCGTGCAACGTTCTAAAATATTTCAGTATGGTCACCCTACAGACTTGCAATAGGTCTACTTTCCCGACATTTAGGTAGTGCGGAATGCAGGGAGACCTTTGTCTTACTTTACTGGTATTGAGCAATTACTTACAAGGGGAGACTTGAGTTCGAGTTTTAATGACAGGACCAGTAAAGCTTCGCATTTTGTGTCTCAAAAAAATACGAATAATAAGTGTATAGTTATTTATATTTACCCGACCCTCTTACGGTGAAGGAAAACATCGTGATGTCGGCACATATCGGCGAAGAAATTCAAAGATATGTGTGAAGTCACGTAAAACACGACTTAGTCGTGAAGTGAAGGAAAATGGAGCTCATCATGGCTCGAACTACTACTACTACTACTTATTGAAACTATTTTTTTTACAATATAAAGGTAAACGAGCAAGCGGCCACCTGGATTCGCTGAAATAGCGAAGCGGCCGCTGCCCATACGCATCTGCAATACCAGATGCGTTGCCTACCTTAATCTACAGAGGAGGAGACGTACAGCAAGAGGATAATACCTCTTCCTATGCGGCCCCTCCCCCGCCATATCCACTTCCTCTTCCCATAATTTCCTAAAAGAAAAGGATAGAGAGGGAAAGCGGACTAAAATGGGCCTCCGGCACCACACTCAGCAGGCAAAACACGGAATTGCTTCCATTTCACGCCTGTCTTCTGTGTGCGTCTCTTCAAACCACATTATTGACCAACAGTTGCCTACTTTTGCTAGATATATATCTATGAAGGTGTGTCAGCTTGATAAGTATTATATAACTTTAAACTTTCGTGATTTTTACTAACATATTGTTCGTAAGAAACGGGATTGAGCTCCCGATATTTCGGGATTAATTATTGATATTCAATCAGCTAAATCGTGGTAAGAATCCCGTTTCTTATGAACAATATATTGATAAGTTTTATTCATATATTTACCTTCGACGTCCGCCGAAAGTGGCTGAATTCAAAGGATTACCGAGTCCTTTTCTTAACAGTTAATGTGAAGCTCGCATGACATTTTTGTATGAACAGAGGGTGAGGTTGTTATGTTGACAAGCTGCGTCTACTATTATTCTTGTTGAGTATAATTTTTGTATTGTTTAAGACGCGCTTTTAGTTTAAAATTGACTATTTTTTACATAATACTCGTAATAAGGAATTGCTACCTTAACGGCTTATTATGGTGTAGCAGTTGCCCGCGGTTCCCTTCACGTGAAGTTGTAAAATATAGCCTATGTTACTCGGGGATTAGCTTTCTAATAGTGAAAGAATTTTTCAAATAGGTTCAGTAGTTTCGGAGTTTATTCTATGGAAACAAATAAAACAAATATTAGTGTAGATTAGTTAAAATCATATTAAGTAATGGATTATTATTATTTAATAATTATTTTATGGATTATTATTAATCACCTTATTAATTACCTCATTAAGTATAGTTTTATAAATTAGTGATTTATTTAATGAATTTCTCTTTAAGTTATTAATTTAAATATTATATAAGATGAAAGGTTTCTTGAGATTATAAAAATCAACATTTGATATATAACTTCAACGATAAGCCAGTACCAGTGCATCATCAGATCGAATGGAAGAGAATGGGAACCTACAGTATTCACGGGTGATATAATTAAAAAAACCGCATCAAAATCCGTTGCGTAGTTTTAAAGCATACATAGGGATATAGGGACAGAGAAAGCAACTTTGTTTTATACTATGTCTAATGGTAAGAGCGTCGGTGGCTCAGGGGTTTTAACTCTTGACTTGTAAACTGCAGGTCCCGAGTTCGAATCCCGGCATGTACCAATGTGTTTTTCGATTTTCGATTTTCATATGTGCATATTTACCGACGCTCTTAGGTGAAGGAAAACATCGTGATGCAACCTGCACATATCGGCGAAGAAATTCAAAGATATGTGTATTCACGCAAAATATGCGCTAGTCGTGGAGTTGCGGAAAATGGAGCCCATCATGGGTCAACCCCTTTAACCTTTTTTATGTCTAATGTTAACCTTTTGCAACCACTTTTAAATATAAGTGTACGTAAATGTCGGCATTGTTATACAAAGGTGGATATTAATTCGAAAACCTTTACACCCCAATAACCATTTGTTCTAACAGCTGAAAACGTTTGCAATCCATCTCGTTCTTTTATTACGTGTTTGAAAGAGATGAACTGTTAATAGGGTGACTAAACTTTTAGTAAGGATTAAGGTGATTTGAATTTTAAGCTACAGCTTTCATTAAAGGTATTAATTTTGTTATGTACGTTTATTTTGCACTTCAATAAAATAATTTCTCACCTTTTTACTCCCAGATGTGATGCGTCGATTATTAATATACGTGTAACTGAATAATTTTAAAATATTATTTGTGTTAGCTTAGTTTAAATAAAAAGATTTGATATATTGTATAAAATCTACGTTCATCATATAATCAAAAAAATCAAAATTCATCAAAATCCGCTTCATACAAAAAAAAACAATTTAAAAAAATGCTCACGTCCCAAGGTTTCATGGCTACCCTACAATAAGGGAGTTCGTGCGTACGCAACACGAGCCCTTGGCGCGTGACGCGATCACCCTCACTCCGCCGCGGTCCGTCGCAGCGAGCGGACGTCTTTCGCGTCGCTATCCCCGCGTCGTCGCCGTCAACGCGTCGTGTTATCGTGACTTAGAAATTATAATTACAATTATTCCGTGACTTGTGGTTTGACATGAAATAGAATTGGACTTTTTAAAAACGTTTTAACAAGTAAATCGGGACAAATGATGGGTGTAAGTAGTTGTATGAGTGTTAGGCAGGCGAGAGGGGGCTGCCATTGCCCCGCTTGTCCTCGGGGCTCGGGGCATGGGCCTCCGATGCCGCCCCAGACTCTGGTCCTGCCCCCGATGGCTCTGGAGCCGGAGACAACCCCTGTTAAGGATAAGAAGGGGTCGAAGATGAAAGTTTTTAAGAAAATAAAGAAAAAGATGGGTTTAGGTAAGCGAAACTTTATACAGACGATATTTTATCGAGTTTATGTTTACTGAAATTGGATATTTTTATACATTTTGGTATAATGCGTGAAATGGAACTGATTAAAAATATTTCGAGTGATGTTCTTAATTTGAATTGCAGTCATTTTCAAGAATTTTATGCGGGTAGGCGTAAAATACTGTTTGAGTGATTTATTTGTTAAAAATAGTTTAACTCGATCTTCGATTTCGGGTACTAGTATATATGACTTTTTTAAACTAAAACCTACCTTTTTACCTATTCTAACAACGCCATGGATATAGCGTTACTGGCATGAGCGTTATATTTGCGTACATCGTTCCCCCTTTATTTTTTATCCATGTTCACTTGGTGTCCGTTTTTAACGGTTTTTCTGTGCAAATCCGAATATAGATTATAAATGCCGGATATTAGGAAGTGTACAGCCGTGTAGAAAATGTTTATCTTATTACTTTATCTATAAAAAAAAGATTAGACGGAAATCTTAAAATCACCTTACATAGTATAAAACAATAACGCTTTTTTATGTTTGTCCCTATATATGCTTGAATCTTTAAAACTACGCAACGGATCTTGATGCGGTTTTTAATAGATAGAGTGATTGATAAGGTAGGTTTTCATGTATAATACATTCACAATATAGTAGAGTAACACTGATCATTTAGAGGTTTTTAATATGATGTCGTAAATTAATACATTTTTCGCGCTTACATTGCAAACGCTGCAGTATTTAGTATCAGCATACCGATTTGTACCCGTGCGAAGTCGGGCGGGTCGCTAGTTTTAAACTAGCTCCCAGTGGTCTCGCGTGAGTAATAGAGCATGTATATTTTGTATCGTAATGTAATAATTAACACGTTCAATGCTATTTTTTTCATGTGTATCGTAGGATACGCATATCTGTGATTCTGGTATCTAAAGCCTTCTACCAGGATCGTATTTTAGTCGAGTATCAAGTAATAAGTGTACGAACAAAGGATTTACTAAATTACTTACTACTCGACTAAAATACTATCCTGGGTGATTAATCGAATGATTCGATAACAACAAAAATGTATGCAACTGACAATGAAGTAAGATACGCGTGACAAGCACATGACTTATCGAATGTCATTGTCAGCTTCTTACAATTTCGATTCCATCAGCGATATCGCCAATCTAAAGATACTTTGTGTAAACCCCCTAGTGTGAACAAGGCTTAAGACTTAAGCTATACAATGTAGCGTCGGTGAGGCTTGTATAAGCTTTAGTCGCTTGCTAAAAATGTATAAAGTACTGTGATAAACAATGACCAATAAGTCGTCGATTATACGATACTGGAGGACACTCTGAACTAAATAAGATAGAGCAGGGGTCTCATTGGACCTAATTATGTATCATAAGAAGTACCAGGAACAAGGATGTTCTGTATTTTAGAATAAATGTTATGAATGTACCAAATGTAGAAAGTACAACAGTAATAACGTTGATTCTCGTTTCGGAATGAAGCATTGCAGTTTTTTTGTAATTGTGTTCTATCAAGCTATATCGTTGAGTTAATTAAGTAACTATTACAGGCGACTTCGTCCGCGTGGAATTAAATAATATATTCTATGTTACTCGGGGATAATGTAGCTTTCTATGAGTGAAAGATTTTTTGAAATCGGCCCAGTTATTGAGTTATTTCAATACATACGAAAATACAAGTGATTTTTGGCTTAAGAGCAGTTGGTCCTGAAATGTATACTCGTATTGTCGATCGAAATTAAACCTTATGTATTTAAATTAAGATTTAATTTAGAAATATATATTTTATTAGATTAAACATTTTAAAGCCTTATCGTGTTGAAGGAATTTGTGCCTTATTGATTTAATTTAAGGTAGATTATGGTATGCAATGTTAAGCCATCTGCATTGGGCATCTGTTGAAACCAGCTGTTTTTATGCACCTTTTCAAATTTTTGATGTATTTCGGTATTTTATTAGATCTTAATTAGGTTGGTCACAAGGTGTTCTGTTTTGACTAGTTGTCGCCCGCGACTTCGTCTAAGCGGAACTAGAAAGAAACATAGCCGATATGTTCTTCAAGACTTCTATACAGTCTAACTGGGATAAACGAAAAACCACTATAAGCGACAGTCATTGTATAGTCCCGATTAGCTAAGCGAGAAACTCGGATTAGAAGTAAAACTTTATTAACGAGTCATATCGCGGTTCCTTGCTCTCTCTAAAGCCTTGTTCGCACCAGGATAGTATTTTAGTCGAGTAGCAAGTAGCATTTATCCGAACAAGGGATTTACTACTGTTCGGACTCGTTTAAGCCTAAACCTAAGCACTAGGGTAGTAATTTAGTGACTAAACGTGTCCTAACAGCAACATTTTAGTAGAATAGATTAGTAAATCCTTTGTTCAGATATTTGCTTCTTGCTACTCGACTAACATACTATCCTAGTGTGTACGAGGCTGAAGCGCGAGTCCAAGGGACGCGATATTTGTCCTGAACTTTATACAGAACATCATTGTTCCTGGTACTTCTTATGATACATAATATGGTCCAATGAGACCCCTGCTCTATCTTATTTAGTTCCGAGTGTCCTCCAGTATCGTATCGACGACTTATTGGTCCTCGTTTATCGCAGTACTTTATACATTTTTTCGGAACAATGGGGTTTATGCTACCGTCTCGCTTACCAAGGTAATGCGAAAATTCATTCTATCCTGCAACATTTTATCGTACCTGAACCTTTGTTAGTTTTGATACATTTTAACCACTGAGCCATAAGCGTCTATTGGACTAACCTTTACGAATTAAAAAAAATGGCATAAAGGACCAGCTGTTTCTTATAAATGTCCTTTTGTGTTGCGCAGCTGACGTGTACAGGGTTGCCAGTATTGTATATTTAATAACTACAAAATAATTTTTTTAACTATGAAATATGGACAGGATTTCTTTTAGTCTGTACTAATACAAGCAAACGTGGATTAGCGAAATTAATTTTCTGGTCTCGACGAGCTACCTATATAAGTGAGAAAGTCCATTTAGAGAGAAACTATGCGAGACAAATATCGCGATCTTTGGACGCTATCTTATCCAGGTCCGACTGTATTATAAAGATTTATATTTTTGTATACAGGGTGTCCCAAAATTCAACGATAAGCCAGTGCCGGTGCATCACCAGATCGGTACCTGCATAGGGAAAATTAATAAAAAAAATCTAACTCTTTTAGTTTAAAAGTTATGTTAACTTATTTGAATTTAATTGCTCTTTGATACCCGACCCCATTCAAATACCCACTGTCTCTTGAGCTATAAAGATATCCCTGCTTTTTTATTTGTAATGGGTAGCTTAGTAACATAGCTAATAATTGCAGTTGAAAACGGGACCTAAATATCTGTAGTTTAAGTACAAAAAAATAATTACTTTAACTGTTTGCTTGAAATTTTCGAATATTTTAACTTTTCATCAACTTTGTCATGCTGCCGTGAAAAAAAAATGTATGGAGGGTACCGTGGCATGTTGTTACAAAAGTTGGCGCATCTCATCAAGATTCTAAAATGGTACAATGTTATGGTAGAAACATGCAAGAACACTGTTAATATTTTTTTCAAGTACTGAAAAATATTATTTTGCATAGTTTCAAAGAACTTTACTAAGTGTTCAAACAAGTGTTTTAAGTTACAAATTCGTGTATAATTACCTTTATTTACACGTTTTGAGGTACGAGCGTATTAGAAACCTACGATTAATAAGTCGGAGTGCAACATCATCATCACCATCAATCACAGTAGAGAAGAAACAAAAACTAATTATTTCGATTAAATTCTGTCTAGTTGGTGGTGGTGATGCTCATGATGGTTTAAATGAAACTCATAATTGTTATTTTATTTCAGTAAAGTTAAGAAATAAAGTACCCCAGGGGGTCCACTTATTATGACTTTACTACCTGTTTCACTTCGACTTATCAATAGTATCTAACACGCTCGTACCCCAACACGTGTAAATAAAGGTAATTATACACGAATCTGTAACTTAAAACTTGTTTAAACACTTAGTAAAGTTCTTTGAAACTATGCAAAATAATCCTTTTCAGTACTTGAAAAAAATATTAACAGGGTTCTTGCACGTTTCTACCATAACATTGTACCATTTTAGAATCTTGATGAGATGCGCCAACTTTTGTAACAACATGCCACGGTACCCTCCATACATTTTTTTTTCACGGCAGCATGACAAAGTTGATGAAAAGTTAAAATATTCGAAAATTTCAAGCAAACAGTTAAAGTAATTATTTTTTTGTACTTAAACTACAGATATTTAGGTCCCGTTTTCAACTGCAATTATTAGCTATGTTACTAAGCTACCCATTACAAATAAAAAAGCAGGGATATCTTTATATATCAAGAGACAGTGGCTATTTGAATGGAGTCGGGTATCAAAGAGCAATTAAATTCAAATAAGTTAACATAACTTTTAAACTAAAAGAGTTAGATTTTTTTTATTAATTTTCCCTATGCAGGTACCGATCTGGTGATGCACTGGCACTGGCTTATCGTTGAATTTTGGGACACCCTGTATATTGAAATAACTCAATAACTACTGCGCTGATTTAAAAAATTCTTACACCCGTTAGAAAGCTATATTGCCCTTAATTCGCGAACAACAGCTAATAAGTATAAAATATATTGGGTTATTTACTTAATTACTACTTTAACAATATCCTGTTCAACTAACTAACAACCCTTGAAAAGTAAAGCTAGGTTTAATTTTTAATTTGTTAACTTTTTTTGGTCATGAAACTTGTCTTTGACAACCCTAGAAGCCTGCGCACGCGCATCCTTAGATCCCGTTTCGGAACAGCTGTTCTTTAAAATGCTAGAAAGAGAGGTACAGGTTGAAAAGAGAGCAACACCATATGTTTGTTCACCGATAACGCCTGTATACAAAAAAACTTTTTTTATTTGGTATCATCTTGATAGCTCAGGGCAAAGACCTTTTTTATCTGTAGTACGTTAAGGTATGGTTTATGGTATAAAAAAGTAACATGCTGGCATTATTGCGTGGTTTTTGATACTATAAGTAGAAGTAACGTTTAAAAATAAAAACTAAATGAAGTTACTAAGCCCGATACGATTTTTTTGAGGTTAAATAAGGTAACTCTTTTTCTAAGTCTTACAGCCAGAAGACCTTTGCCTTCCTATCATTCAGCCAAGTTGCCTTTGACTTTTCCATAGAGCCATTACTTTTGCCTATTTGTTCCATTCAGCCATCTGCCTTTGCCTTATATTCTTATAATGTAACAGATATCGATAATTCTTACAGAATTCAGCTGTCGGAATTCAAATACACATACCCTGTTTGAATTGTATTTGAAATTAAACTTAATAGCTGTGAAATAAAGTTCATTTTACCAAATCAATTTAAGTCCCAGGTGTAAATAATACCTTTTGAAGAGAATGAATTTAGGCGTCTTTCAATTATGAACTGTATTGCTTTGGTATAAGAGTTACATTTAAATGCAAGATATAAATGTAAAGGCGTTTACCAAACTTTTAAATGAGATGCAAGATAAAGAATTTAGTCTGTTAGATGGGGACAGATGATTTTTGAAAGGTGTTAACGCCAGCTGATGCGGTCCCGCCGGTTAGACAAGATGGCGGATATTTTAAAATGTTTTTTTATTAATTAATCGAAATATGATATTAATTTATTTATTACCACATTTTTATTACGTTATTTAACACTTAATCTATAAAATCAGTAATATGATTCTAATTATAGTAATTTATATTTGTTTTTTAGTAATAAATCTAAAAATTATGCAAAGGTTTTTTTCTTGTTTTTCATAGATTATTATTTTTTAATTACTAAAAGCGATAGTATGAATTTATTTTTCTCTAGTTGTCTTAAGTATGAAAGTTCGTCTCCTTTTAAATAAAAAGGTATGCATGTGAATTTAGGATTCAATTCGTGTTATTTCTACGGAGCGCGTAATGATCGTGAGAACGGCCATTTTGTATTTGGAATTCAAGCGATTTGAAAACGCGGGAAAATGTCTGTGTTGCCATTTTTGGAATTGAAAACTTTCTACGTTTAAAAGATAAACTATTCGGATATCTCGTGATCAAGATTTTTTTTATATTATAAAGTGGCAAACTGTTAGTTTAGCGGCCACCTGGATTAGCTGAAATAGCAAAGCGACCGCTGCCCAAAGACATCTGCCATTGCAGATGCGTTGCCTACCCTTAAAGTACGGAGAAGGAGACGCACAGCAATATAATAAAGCCCCTCTCATCTTGACCAAGTTTTGTAGGTCATTACTCTATACTGCACGGTTCACAATCTTCTTTCTTAGTAAAATTGGTTATACAATGGCAACACTGATTTCCTACAAGCAGTGAGGACGTCATGGTTCCCGGTAATCGACCGACGTCTATTATTTTACCGTTGAAATAAAACGATTTAACCGTTGATACTGATGTCCGGATGTATTGAAAGTTGTTTTCCGTTGTTTCTATCGTTTGAAATATCCTGGCCTAACTGGTTGGGTACCAGGCGATTATAAGCTTAGAGAGGTTTATTGCAATTGTACTAGGATAACATAAGTTTAAAGAGCAGGAGAAAGCGTCAGGTCGGTGGGTCATGAGAGAGGAACGATGCATCTTCCGGGATCTCAGATTGCGTAAGAGCACACTCCATGTTGGTAAATTCGTGAACTATGACCAAACCCTTGATGTCGTTGTAACCGATATTGATGAATTCAAAGAGATATTATACATAGAGGTAGCACTCCATACTAATTTGACGTTAAAAAGCGTGCCAAGAAAGAAATTATTAAAAAAAAAAAACTTGCCAGTATCATGAAAAAAAAATCCAAGTTAGGGAAATTGTGTGATTTTTTTACATTTTTAAAATAAACAGTAGAATAAACTAAAACATTTATTTAAAACGTTAATTATCGTTTTTCATTATTATTATTTTATTTAAAACAATTTAAATCCAAACAATTTTTAACAAAGACCATTTTTGTTTTATGGTTGTTATAAATTTTTAATTAGCGTTTTAAAAATGTTGCTATTAATTATTATATTACACTTTAGTAAATACTATGAAATACAATTTAAATTTGAGAAAGGAGGTTACACTCGGTCGACTTTTTATGTCGGCAAATGTAATTTAGAGGTTAACACTTAGGGAGATTTCCCTACATTGGACCTCCGGAGGTCAAAGAAAATGCCTCACTTTTAGGTATCGAGTGTTCCATCTACAGTATAATATATCTTTGGATGAATTCATAAAATTGTTCAGACAATGTTTTTATTCCCACGCTATGAAATGTCTTTGATTTTTCTATCTTTCGATATGTCTATCTTGTAATTAGAATATCTTGCGATATTATATTGCAACTAGATAACATTCTATCTAATAATTATGTATGAATTAATTAATTTGTTTTAATATTTTGCATAGATTTATGTGCGCCTAGTATCCCATCTCTATTGTCAAGCGGAATATGACAAAAATGTTTACAATCCGGCTTTTGAAACAAAAAACAACAAAACAAAAGTAGTTTCGCACATTTTTCTATTGTTTAAATAAGCTTTGTTTACTATTATTCCCACAATTTTACTATTTTGTTAGAAATGTGCGACGCAGATGTTTTATGGCAACCCTTTTTGTGGAAATTTTGAAATTTCAAAATTCGAAGTTCCTCGAACCCGCGCGTGGGAAAAGACGTCAAGGTGTAACTGACGGCTTATTTTAAACACCTATAAACATATAAATGCAACCTTATAGCGACTGAAATAAAGTTGAATTTGCATTATACATTTTATAAAAACAATATTGTTACTTTACGACAGTTTAATTCGTTGTAATTTAAACCATAATGTGTACGTAATAAGATTGAAATCTTTACGTTAAAGCGATTTATTTATCGTACAGACAGCACGGGTTGGGAATTGCTAATTTCATTTTACACAAGATATTTTCGCTTCCGGGATTGTATTGCTAGAATTCACCTGCAACAGTTTATGCTTACCTGGTAATTCAAATTATAATCTGTGAAACAAAAAAATCGTTCTTTTTTCAAATTTTAAATTTGGAAGAATAGAATTTAGATTAAAAATGGCTATTGTTTTGTTCCTTTTTTTTTTGTTGAGATTTTATGGCCTGGTAACAAATTGTTTTGTTCCAATTTTTAAAAAAAACTATGGTCGTCTGTTATTTAATTTAAAGGAAATAATATAATATTTATACGATTAATTATTATTTAAAATTATGCAACGTTTATAACATTTAAATTGCGCGGTTGATACGCAAGTTTTATTTAGATTGTAAGGCTGATAAAATGATTTTGTTAGTAATTTATTAGATTTTATAATCTTATTGTGAATCTGTATTTTTTGTGGTTGTGTAGTTTTAGTTGATTCATGATTGTGATTTATGCCTATTCTAAAATTTATCGTAGTTCTTTCTATCTTGCCTATGGGCGGTCGGTTTGTTTGTTCTTCAGTCAAGTGCTCCTCCAATACTTATTTGGTCCATCGAGTACCAGGAGCGCATCGATAAACAAGAGCTATATCGTATAACGAGACGATACATCGTCAATCGGAAAGGTGAAGTTCCCACGGTCCGTGAGAATCGACCAGGCAGTTCGGTGCGAATGGGATAAGTATACTAATATTGTTGAGTGCGAGCGAAATGGTGGTAGTATCATTGCGCGTTCCAATTACGTAAACGCACTATTAAACGTATTAGTCTATTTTAGACTTAATAATATAATTCATAGAATTGAAATTAGATTGGGGAATTGTTATTTCGGCTGGAGCATTATTAAGTTTTTTTTTTTTAATTTGCAAGGCAAAGGCTTTACAAATATGTGATGATTAAGATCAAAATGACAATTAGGTTAACTACTCTCTATTGCTGATGTCTTGGTACCATCTTAAACATGGACTTAAAAACTCTTTTGTCGAAATAGTCAATACAAAAACTACAATATAAACAAAAGATCTAATTAGTGTCCATATTTCTCAAGCAATTAATATTGTCTTATGTATAAAAAATGTAATAACGGTTCTCGTATATAAAACAAAAGGGCTTGAAAGTGAATCGATTCCCACGAAGTTAACCGTTTAAAAATATAACTTGTCAAACTGGTTTAATGCATTCGTACAGTGTTATAGCGCCGCTATAGCTAAGAAATAACAGTTAATTAGCTATAACGACTATTTCAGTCGACAGTTTTGTGTTTTTTAACTAGCTGGCGCCTGTGACTGTAAAGTACAAAAAAAATAGTACACAGCCTCTGCGTTATTCCAGACTCAAGCGTTGTACGTACAAGGATAGTATTTTAGTCGAGTAGCAAGTAATTTAGTAAGTAAACGTGTCCGTACATCAACATTTTAGTAGAGTAGATCATCAGCCTTTAGTAGATACTTTGTTCGGATACTAAAATGCTATCCTGTTGCGAACAAGGCTTATGTTCCTCATCTGTGCTTTTCATTAAAGAGATGACTTCTAACATCCATTCATCGAAATTAAAGTTAATAAGAAAGATTTCTTTAGCATAGCTTACTGTGTCAAACATATCTACGTCATTTGGAAGGTGTATTTACTGTGAATGATGTTGGGATCGTCTCTCACGGTGTTATGTCATTTGTGTGGTCTGCACCTTATAGCTTAGTAGTCAAGCAAGTTTGTCTGTGGTTCGAATCTGTGTTCGTTGTTTCGACTGCACTTGTATTGTTGTCTCTCTTTTGTCGAAGAGAATGAGAGGGATAGTGATATTGTTGTGATACAAGTTTTACGATAGTGGAAATTCAGCTCTGTTGAATCTAATTTTAACTAACTTTATCTAAGAGAATGAGAGGGATAGTATATAAATTAACTGCAAGAATAATCTTCATGAAGCAGGTACCAGGACATCATAAAGTAAGAGTAGTGACCAGTGTCGTAGTTTGCAATTGTAAAAAAACAAAATCGTCTATTCTCTTTTGAACGTGGGAAACTGGTAATGGTACCGTTAAAGTTAATTGTTAACTATCAATCCGGATCGAGGTTATATTTAACGACCACGGGTTTTTTTTACTGGTCTATTATCTTAGGGCTGTCAAAGATCTAGAAATCTTAATTCTTAGTTCGAATTCTCACCACCGTTGACGTCAGCGCCAAAATGGCGGAAATCAAATCTATAGAGTCAGTGTTTACTTAATTTCTAGTGACGTATAAAAACTTTTTAACTTTTTATTTGGCTGAATAAGTAAGATGCCTTTGCCTTTGTAGATTACATACGTATTTTTATAAGAAAAAAATCTTTATGTGATGTCTAAAGTGCGTAGTAAATTACTAAACACGTAAAAGAAAGTTTCTCACGCGCTACCAAATTACGGGTCATAGATGAAATATTTCCAGAAGCGTCATTTCATTTAATGATGTAATAATGATTTGAATTATCTTTTGTAATAGATAGCTGTCATAGATTAAAATTAATATGGACATAGAGATATACGTAGACAGAGAAAACATAGACCGCTGGATATATTTGTCTCATTCACACAGGAAAAAGAAGAAATTATTTCCATGTTTTGTACCATGTTCCATCTTCTGTTTCACCCCGCGTGCCGGTTTTTACATGGCAGCAGTTTACTATGGCAAAAATGCCTTTTGTCAGCATTTTATTACCATTTTTTAATATAAAAGTTAACAATTCTTATTGTAAACAAATTGTGAACTATTAGTGCAATGTCACTTTACATAAACATGACGTGGTGTTTTAGGGTGTAAAAGTGGCATTGAAATATACATGTCCTACATGTTTGTCCCTTTCGGTGACACGCTGGCCAGCGATCTTATTATATTAATAGTCTAAGGTGTCACAAAACCCTTGTCTAACAGTAGCTGACGTCTTCTAGGTCATAACTAGGTTCTTAATATTTTCTGATAGAACTACCCGCTTAACAACGCCCTCTTACCGGTCAAATAAGTTTGTTACACTATAATTTTAGTGCTACTGTAAATGAAGTACCAGCAAATCATGAAATTACTATTGTTATGTTTTAAATCTGTGGTTGCATTTTCGATGTGTTTATACGATGGCATCCCTATCAAGCATCCGGTGATGACCATCCTGTCCGTGGTTTGCGGTTTGACGGTATTTCGTATCTTGTGTTACGTGTTTACTTTTTTGTTTGTTGAGTTTGTTCTACATTTATGTTCTCCTGGTAAGATGATGGTCATGACTGCGAGGTATTTTCAAATTTACGAAATAAAAAACACTACAGAGATCAACGCGTAGGGACATTGACAAAAATATTTGTAGTCCCAGTTATTTTCTTAAATGTATAACATCGTAAACCACAAATAAACCGCGGTCCCCCACACAATCCCCGTGGGTCATGGCCATGTGTGAACATTTGTGACGGAATTAGTGCATTAACTCTGGCAACACTCCCCCGCAAATGCATAGACAAGATGCACAACAATGGGCCCCCATCTTTGTTTATTTTCGGCGGGAATTTATAAGGACTTTTGACAAGTAACCTTACAACCACAGTGAATAATATAATAAGAGGGCTTGAATACCTCTATTTCCTTATGCCCTGGTACTTCTTAAGTCAAGGTGACATAACAATTACCTAGAGTTGGCGGCTTTTCTTTCGATTGGCGATATCGCTGATGGAATCGACAAAAATATATGAAACTGACAATGAGATTCGATAATGTGCTTGTCACTTGTGAGATATCGAACGTCATTGTCAGTTCCATACATTTTTGATGTTTGCTATCGAATCGCTATGTAGCGCAGGTACTTTGGGTAATTTGAAGAACTATAATGTTCAACCTGCTAAGTCTTTCAGTAAGTTATTTAATAAAAATACTTTCATCCTTGTCTGGCATACGTAAGTTTACAAACTATCTCTTTCATTTATTGAAAGTAGACACAGTTAAGACACGCATCGTGGCTTTTTAGATCGTCACGGTTCTGTGCCTCTGCCGACCCCCTCCATGTATAGCGTAATGTAAGAGCATATTAGAGTCCGACGAAGTCATTTGATCCGGTGGCGAGCGATTAGTATTGTTAATCCTACTTAGGTATAGAAAATGACACATAGGACAGGACATATTGTAATTTTGACATTGACAGGATGGCGCTAATGAGCTATTGTAGAGTGTAATTTATACCGGGTCAAACAGATTAAACTACAGTCGAACCTCGATAAGCAAAAAGTCCAAGGAACCGTAATATTCGTCCCGCTTATAGAGGTTTCTCACTAATCCAGTACTCGCTTATTCAGTTTCGACTGTATAATAAAATCTCTTGTTGAATTTTATAATCTTTTGCAAGCGTTTGATTGTGGAATTTTATCTATGGTTATAAATACTGGCCACTTGTAATCATTATATTATGAAATAAAAAACTTGCTTGTAAACCACTGATCTATATAAATGGACAGATCATGCTGGAAATGACAGCTTTCGATAAAATAATATCACATAAAACCAATGTATTTAATTTGAGACAGATTATTGTTCTACACTTACACCATTGTTATAACAAACAGACATCCTAATTGACTTCAAAAGATATATAAACATACTACAAACAAAGAAACAAACAAATTCTGTGTGCATGAGTAATACAAATTAATACGTTCAAAAATAACTCTTAACACAAAGGGACATGGGGTAATTTCGCATGTAAGGCATCAAGGACAAAAATTAATGGATATTTAGGTCAGAATTAACACAAAGGGTGCAATTAGGGCATGAATATGGCTTTGTTTCTCTAAATATATGGATTTTTATATTAAAAAGTGGCAAAAAAGCGAGCGCTGTCCATAGACATCCTTAACTAAAAATGCGTTGCCTACCTTTACCACGTAAGATGGGACGCACAGATTAGACGAAAATGTAACCTTCCCGTGCATCTCTTCCTTCTCTACTTCCCCTTTAAAATAGATGGGAAGGGATAGAAGACAGAATTAGGAAGAATAGAATAGAATTAGGTCTCCGGAACCATACTCATCAGACACACGGAATTTTAGATACTTCAATTTCACGCCTGTCTTCTGTGTGGTCGTGGTATTCCACCGTTCGTGCTTCGTACAATGTATTCTACCATTATTTTTCGACCAATGGGCGACCATTATAAAAGCTAGTATTTTTATGATAGTCGTCAGTAATTTATAATCGATATAATTTCGTGCATAAAAAATCAATGCATGTCTAAATGTTTAATTGTACTGGTAATAAAAACCGTTGCTTGTTACGCTTTATATATTTCGTCATGCTCTATGGTTGAGGTGGTCGACCTCGGTACTCTATGGTCACTGGTCCTTGACAATCATAGATTAGAAAACGCAGATGAGACATGATATATGTCATACTGACAGCGACTGAGACACATTTATACGAAATATACGTAACGTGACAAAGACAGTGACATAGATCTTCGGTCCCTTTCTCCGTATGCGATTTTGTATGTTTGGGTCCAGAAATATGAAGAATCACGGTATTGTGGCGCTCCAAGCGTATTTTCGGTGAACTAATTTTTCATACGTCCCAGGCGAAGGCTTAAGACCTGATATTATTGGTTTTAAACCGTAAAGTGATGCACATACTACATACGTATGACGTAGTCTAAGGCATTTTTTGTCCTCCAACCGTATACGCCATAGCCATTTCTATACCTTTCTTTACGAGGTACTCACAGAAGTCATGGCGTCCCTTAGCTTTGAGTTAGCCACTAAGGAAACCACATTCTTATCAACTTTGTGTCGATAAATTAAATGCATCTCAGTTTGATACAAATTAAAAAGAAAATTCTTTTACTTACGCTCCAATGGGATTACATTTAGGGTGGTTATCCCTTAGGAGTGTTATTACTACTTTGGGATCACAGATGGCGCTGTTACAGTGCCCTTTAGAAGACTATTTATTCCCTAAAATCTTTCTGCTATAGTATTTTATGTCTTTAAAATAATTTAGTTGTTTTAAAAACCTATATTGTCCTTCGATTCGAACCCACTTTAGACTTATGCAATCCTATTACCAAGTCATCTTCAATATATGCCCACGTCAACCTACTGCCCACCCACGATACGAAAAGATTGAATATATCAATTTTGCATTAAATGAGGTCAAATATAATCATAGGTTTGTATTGTAATACACCTACAAGAACATTGTTATCTCTGTTATTTCAAGGAGAAAAGAAAGAGATAATTGATAAGATTTTATATTTGTATTGAGATGCCTCCTATTAATTTATAATTGCCTGGTACTTAGTCCTTATTTCAATTATTTTTTATTATGATTAATTAATGATTATTAAATGTGAATTAATTAGGAGTTACTTACTATAAATATAATTGACAATGTTTAAGTTGATTAATTATTTCGAAAACATCGTGCTGTATATGTTTAAAAATATCCTTTTAATAGATGAGTAAAGTTCAATGATCCATATGTCTGGATAATAATATTCACAGAGCGTATGGTTATTTATAAGCCAAAATATAAACATGCTTATAAGAAGTATAGATAGATACCCTTTCTAATTTCTGATATCCTAGTACAAACCTATAGTTAAATATCTTATTATTTATGTATAGATAGATGGAAATTGTATGGAGTGATGGATGGATAGTAAATATAATATAATATATATTTTTAATCTTAATAAATAAGATTTCTATTTCGTGAACACTCCCCTGACTATTTCTGTAACACCCACGCGTTCAACCCCTAACATGTGCGTTCTCTCAAGGGGATGAAGATAATTAAGTACATTGTTATAGTATAGGGGATGGTTTTGTGCAAACCGATAAATGTCTTTAGCAATATAAATAGAAAGATTATTTTAAGCTATAGTTAAAATCAGAAGAAAATACGACACCTGCTCTACAAAATCAGGCCTTATTGTAGTTTATTTGACATATCTACACTATCATTTGCCCGTGTCTTCGGCTGCGAGAATATAAGCTATCCAGGTATAATGTAGCATCCCATCAGTGAAAAAAATTTTGATATCGGTTTAGTAGTTTAGACCTATTTAAGGCAAATAAATCATTCCTCTATAGAATAGAAGACAGGTACAGTATATAGGATCTCGTGGCTTTGATATTGTCCTAATTAATTATGCTCGCCTGGTAATTTGTCGGTAACAAGGATAACATCACCTTGATTCGCCGGAGATGCAGTTTGCTACACATCCCTTTAAAAAAGGATAGGTATCTATCACGATACGGGCATGTGGTTATGTTCATACAAGCGTTAACATGTTTCCGCTCTTAATTCCTCTTTGAACTCCAGTGAACTTCTTATATCCTGGTACTTTGAAATATTACGTCCAAGTTGTTATAAAACACTGAAAAACTCGTGTTGATTGAAACATGCTCTATCTTTGTTATTTTTATAGACAATGAAAGAGATAATATGATGTTTTGTCAGTGGAAACCTACGTTAATATTAACTGTGTTGTGGTTACCAGTTACGGAGGATGAGGATGCTATCCCAGCTAAATCTTTTAAGCTCCTTGTAGTTATAAATTCCTGGTAGATCATTCAGGAATAAACTCTAACTGTAGTCTTTAATTCGTCAAAAAGGGTAGCCATTAGTGTAAATCTGAAGAATCAGAGGAGTGCCGGATTAAACCTAGGTCTTGGTAGATTTTAGTAGGTTTTCTAACCACTGTACTATTGGGTCGTTGTCCCGTCATAGTTTGTCGCATAACTGCTGCTCCCGTTTGGGATCTAGACCGTTATTGACGTCATCTAGGTCTAAACTTAGGACGTCTGTCGCATCAGGAAGACTTGCTGACGTCAGCGGTGACATTTAACAGTAGAGTACTATGTATTGCGTAAGTTTAGTGTTGCCAGGAACCACTTTAATGTCCCAAATGCATGCCTATGTCCTTTTATGTAATCCTGGTAGATGTGTGATATTCCCATAACTTAAAAAAATGGTTCAAAAATGGGTTGTTTCTTTAAAATCACTCAGAATCATTTATAATAGTGCCTTATAATACTAATTCTAATCTAATTGTCTTCTTTAGTGTCCACTTTGAGTGTAACAACTAAATAAAATATCACGTATAAAATTGGATACTTTCTCTTCCCACAATGTGGTATATTGCAAAAATATCTATACTTCCTAAATGAGATACAATAGATTTAACTTCCGATTTACCACCCCCTATCCTATTCCTAACATAAGGTAAGCTCATATCCGCCGGATATAAGACCCCAAAATGGCGACCCCACCCTTAAGTTTTACACCTGGCGTTTTACACCCCCCTTCATGTTAGGATCAAGTTTTAAATAATTTTAAATTATATAGAGATCTTTTGTAAGATTGGATTGAATTCAAAGCAATATGATAACCAAATAGATTGTCATTCTGTTATATGATAAACAGAATAAATAAGATAGATTGCTTATTTCTTCGTAGATTAGATAAAGCAATAAAAATAATACTTTAGGTCTGAGATATTGCAAACTTTTTACACGAAAAAAAAAGATTAAAAATAACCAACGTATCTGTCAATCATAGTTTTCAAGATGGCGTCTTATAATTGGCGCTTAAAATACAATGATAACTTCCGTGTTGCTAGAAGCGGTTCCGGAACCAGCACGTGCGCTGACAATAGGGTGTTCCCCTTGGCTGGTAGAGGGTGGATAAGCACATGTTGATGAGCGGATGTGTTTTTTATACTATGTTCTAATAGTCATGGAATTCTATCTTAAATCTACACCAAATGACTCCCTTAGTGACCGTTTCACGACTTTTATTGAAGCAGTTTTAATTTTGAAGTCCTCTAAAGAAAGTAATATAAAATTGAAACTTAAAAATGTGACCTTTATAATACAAATTCTTTTTAAACAACTATTAATGCCATTAAAACTACGAAATGTATGAAAATGTCATTACGCGCGTACGCAAGCTGCGCGCGCATCTGCCGCGCAGGTGTCCGCCATCTTGTTTCGGCCATCTTGAAGTTTAGAAATAAACCGAGGGGAACAACAATGGACGTTGTGTCGCGAAATAATACTTGGGTATTACTTGTAGATCTATTTTGAAGTATATTTTATTATTTTGGGGAGTATTTTAGTCTCAAACTTAGTTATTGTAGGTGACTTTTATTGATTGATTTTTCTTATTGGAACTTTAGTCATTACTTTATATTGTAAAATGTATGTAACTAAGACAATATTGCTGTTATTTATTAGCAGATTTGAAGAAATGCCAAGGAAACAAAGGAACAAAACTCTTTTGGGCACTCATTTCCCGGAACCATATTATTTTTTATTTCTCTATGGCCAGTTATTTAATTTTGCTTTTCTTTGTTCCAGTACCCCGTACGTCGTGCACCGGTGGCGCCCCCAACAATCTTCCACCGCTAGGCTTCCATGCGGTACATGGAGAGAACGTCAGGATATCTCGCGATGGGTCTACCGCCCGACGTGTTGAATCGTTCTGCAAGGGCGTGGCTTTCAGTGCTAGACCTGTTAGGGTTAATGAGAAAGTGGGTATTTGGAACTTTGAGACATGGACCGTCAAGGAAGGAAGTTGGAACACTAAACTAAATATACAATTTTCTACTTTTCAGGTATGCATACGTTTTGTGGAGATCTCAAACAGCTGGAGTGGTGTCATTCGCTTCGGTTTCACCACACACGATCCAAGTACTCTCGCCCATGCTCTACCCAAGTACGCGTGCCCAGATCTAACCAATAAACCCGGCAACTGGGCTAAAGCTTTAGGAGAAAGGTTCTGCGAAAAAGACAACATTTTATACTATTACGTCAACTCAGCTGGTGACGTCCACTTCGGCATGAATGGAGAAGATAAGGGTCTTTTCTTTACTGGTGTGGATACAAGGAGTCCGCTTTGGGCACTTATCGATGTATACGGGAACTGCACAGCGGTTCAATTCGCGGACCCAAGAGTACCAAATCAAGTACGAAGAGCCCCACAAAGCCCAGTGGCAGAAGATGATAGATTGGTTGGAGAAATGAGATCTTTAAGTGTCGATGAACTACCACCACCAAGGTATCAGAACCCGTTAGTACCTCTCAGCTTACACAGAACTAAAGGAAGGAATGTCCAGTTTACGAATGATAGAGGTGTCGCTGCACGTATTGAAGCTGAATTCTGCCAAGGTTATGTGTTTACCGCGCGTCCGATGCGTCCAGGACAGACTATAGTAGTGCAAATATTGGCTACTGAAGCCGCGTACTCTGGTAGTTTAGCTATAGGGCTGACATCATGCGATCCTGGTACACTCCGCCCGACTGACTTACCTTATGACGCGGAACAGCTGCTCGATCGTCCGGAGTACTGGGTTGTAAGAAAAGACGCTGCGAATGGTCTACGAAGAGGCGATGAATTAGCAGTGACTTTGACGGTAGATGGAGAAGTTCGTGTCAGTAGGAATGGGTCAAACCCTGTGACCGTTATGCATGTGGACCATACGTTAAGATTATGGGCTTTTGTTGATATTTATGGGGCTACTCAGAAAATTAGGATGTTGAGTTCGCAAGTTGCACCCGCGCAGACCCCTCCCCAGCAATTAAGGGTGCTTGCGGGGTCCGCGGCGCCTATAGCCACGGGTTCAGGCGGTACGGTGCTAGTTGTGAGTCTTCCGCCTCAAACAAATGGACAGAATATAGCAAATCAACAAGGATTGACTTTAACTAGCGCTCATTATATTGAGGTAATTATTTTTTTTATACTTTGGCTTGTTGAATATGACAGTATAGTTTTGATTCCTTATGCATTGTTATGTAGTCCTGGTACTTCTCTTATCTATTTAAATACTATTTTAATCTTCATCGCGTACTCGGAGACATTTAATGGTGCTTAACGTAGTCCCTAAGTGAAGATATTGCATAATAAATCCACACTTAAGAAAACCCTTAGTTACCAATTAACAACTAAGAGAGGTTCATAGTAAGAGCATATTCAGTATGAGACGAAATCTATACTTATGTAGTAAGTGTCCTTTAGTGTGCAATTAACCACTTTGAGTACCGCAAAAATTAACGTATTCTCTCTCTTTCTTACAGCCGATCCAGACATCTTCACAACTCTGTCTCGCAAACTTCCAACCAATACCACCTCAAGCGTCCTGCTCCCAACCACAATCCTATCAACAGCAAAGACTTAGAACTGAAGCTCAGTGCTCATCGACCAATCAGAATAACGTAAATGAACAAGTACAGATACCGAACGGTCTTTCGGAACCAATCAGGATGGAGAGAATACCAAATGGACCATCCACAAGCCGGCAGAATTCACACCAACCAATCTACTCTGTTATCGGTGAAGGTAATTTAACAGGAACGGAATGTACTATTTGTTATGAGAATCCTATTGATAGTGTTTTATATATGTGCGGGCATATGTGTATGTGTTACCGGTGCGCGGTGCAGCAGTGGAGGGGGAAGGGGGGAGGGCAATGTCCTCTATGTAGGGCACAGATTAAAGATGTAATCCGCACTTATAAGTCCTGATGTGTTTTGTGGCTGAATGCCGCGCGTGCCTTTGCCTATGTCTATGACGTCTGTCAAAGTGACATCTGTCAATGTGACGTGCGCGCGGTAGTGTTCAATATTTTATGCCAAAAAAAAGTATGATTCGTTTGATGTTGAATTTGACTAATATATTCCTTGCGTAGTTTTAATGTAAATAATAATTGTAAAACGTATTTATGTGTGAAAATGTACTTTTGCATATAAATATAGTAGAATCTATGTATGACTTGTATGTATGTAATATCGGAAGGAAATTGGTATCTTCATTTCTAGACTAATGTGACATTAATTTCTTTTTCTGACATAATTTGAATGATAAGAAGGTTGTATATATTTATTCTTAGGTTGCCAGTATGTTAAGATATTCTTCAATCTAATATTGTAATGAAAAAATTCTTAGTTAAAAAATTACCTCACAAATATTTATTAAAATCAGCATAATTACCTATATATAATAATTTCCAGGCTCAGAGTTATTTAAATGTTAATTAAAGTTTCCTCTAAGTGATTTTTCATATTAAAGATACTAAGGGCTTACTTAATTCGTCATTAGTGACTCTGGGTGTGGGTTAAAAAGTCCATATTTAAAATAGATACCTCTACAAGAATTGAAATCGTTTGACATATGCATAATATTAAAATAAGTTTATGAATAATTATATCTATATGAATTTGTGGTTTGATAAAGAAGGCTGTAGTATTTTTTCTATTAATAAAGTAGTGTATGGCAACACTGGATGAAATGTCACGTTCATTTTGACAAGCCTAATATGCATTTTTTTACCCAAGAAGTTTTACCCGAGAAAATATAGTCTTCACAAAAATAAAAATAACGACTATAAAAAGCTACTAAAAACTACCAATTTCTACATAATGTGACACTTCATCTACTGTAAAGTTACTATAGAAATGCTATTAGTAGTTCTGCTAGGGTTTTAATTATAGGGGAGGGGTTCCTAAACTTTAATGTTCTAGGACACTGATCTATATAGATACTCGCTGGATAGGTCCAACTAAGGCGTTGATGTTACCGATAGTTAATTCTACTCCTTTTATTTCGTTTCAACACCGCTATTGTCAGCGCCAAAGTGGCAGAAATCAAATATAAACATATTAATACGTTGATTGTTGATACTAAATACACTAAAGAAAAACTGTAAACGTTATATATAAAGACATAGCGACCCGCTGCGGCACCGCACGGGTATAAAATAACAGTATTTTTTTACTATAAACCTGCACATATCGGCAAAAAGTCGTGAAGTTGCGGAAAATGGAGCCCATCAGGGGTCGTACTACTATCTACTACTAAACCTTCCTATTCAATCACTCTATTAAAATCGCATCAAAATCCGTTGCGTAGTTTTAAAGATAGCATACATAGGGATATAAGGACTGAGAAAGCCACTTTGTTTTATTCTATGTAGTCAACTGGTGAGCCTATCCATTTATAGAGGTCAGTGGCTAGAACATTTAGGCTGCAAGCTACGTCCATTGTGATTGAGTGATAAAATATAATGCATTTAATAATTTTTAAAAAATATAATTATTATTAAGTTCTTTTTTAATCTTTAATCCTGGTTCCTAAGAATGTATTCGATGTATTTTCCAAGATTTAAATGTAAAGAGGGTAGAATGATATTATTTGTTTCCATTCTGTAAGCTTTTGTCCAGTTGTATTAGTCCAGTCCAGTGTTGGATTGGACTGGATTATAAATTGGTCACCGGTTTGTTATTTTAATTTTTCACAATAATTTTCTTTTACTTTATCTTTACTATAAAAATATTAATTTATATTTATATTGGTAATTTGAGTGTATTTGGCTATTATTGAATGTTTTACTATACAACTATCATATTTTTACTTCCGAAAATCCTTCGTTAATGTTTATTCAGTATTTATACAGTTAAACCTCGATAAGCGAGAAAGAGCTATGACCGAGAGTCTTTCTATGGTCCCGGCGCGCTACCTCCACAAGCGAGAAACTTTGATTAGAGGTAAATAAAGAAATTTAGCTAAAAATCGGCCCGTAGAATAAGAACGCTACAGTGTCTGGAATGAGAAAGCTATATTTCATATATCACAAACATTTGGAAATCTTTCTTCTACCCTCTTTAAGTTCAGATTAATTTTGCTAATTAATCATATCGATCTATTTGCAATTAATAATAATAATACTCCAAATATCAATATGACTTGGAATTTTCATTAAACACATTCTAAACGAAAACTCAGTGATTCCCAACCTTTTACAAGTATTAAACACGTAAGCAAAGTATTATGCAATTAAAAATGTCGCCTATACATTTTTGAGACGTCATTGAGCATAGCGATCACCGAGCACTGGAAGGGCGGCCATCTTGAGAGAGTGTGCACGTCACGTACTCGTTGGGCGTTACTTTCAAATTGTTAACACTGTTAATTGTAATTGTATTATCTGGAATTATAAGTTATCAATTCGATTGTAATTTACAATTGCTATTGCAAATACTCTTAATTCCACGCTTATTCGATATCTGATCACTCTGATGTAAGTGGAAAGTCAACAAATATATGTAATAAAAACATTTATTACTTTGAATAGCGATTAATATTATAAAACTAATACGAAGTAATAAACGTTTAATAGCTGATTTTTATATAAATTGTAAAATTTATTAAATAATAAAACTTAAACTCTAAGATAAAAGGTTGGGAATCACTGTATTCGAATTTAGAATTATAGTCGAACAAGGATGTTTAGCCCGGTGGGAAACACTATTAGTTCTGTCAGAACAAAACCATGATCCTGAATGACTTAGAAATCTTCATAAAATGGCGCTAGTGGGCTTTCATTATTTAGTTTCACTTATAACCACCTGGTTAAGTCTTGTCTTGTTTGATCTGCTCAAAATAGTCTCCAATTGTAAAATATTGCATAACATATCTCCCAATTAAAACATATCTGTGTAAATAATTTTGTAACCATTCCTGTGTTTTTTAAGCGTTTTACCAAGTTTTTTGAACCAAACGTATGCAGCCAGTTATAAAAATAGATTTATAACCTAAAAAACTCGACAGGTTGTCATGCGAACGTTTTAAAATCACTCTTATGTAGGTCACCTAGCGTTCAAAATGCAACGCGCGATAAAGCATTTGTTCTATTTCAATGCGTTCCCGCGCAAATAAGGGTTTTTTAGGTTATATAACTATGTAATAAGTATTAAAAATAAGTTTGGGCATTTTATAATTAAGCATTAGTTTGCTGAGTTATAGAATATCTTGTATGTAATAACGTATTTATTTCAATTTATAATTTTAAGGTACAGATTAAAAAATTAACTCTTTTATACCAAAACAGTGTGACCAGTCTATTGAATTGTAAAACTACTAGATCTGACAAATTGTAACCAAATTTTCTTTTAGTTTTTATTGTTGTAAATATTTTTTGCGTATTTTAAATGTCTTTAGTCTAAAATAAATCACCTAAAATTGTTTATTAAACTTCAAAAGACTTTATCTTGACTTTAAAACTAATTTAATTATTAAAAAAGTTTTTCTAATGACGTATTTTAACGATTTTTTTATTAAAAAGTGCATTTTTTTTTTAATTTTAAAGATTACATTGACATTTAAAAACGCGACTCAATATAATTATGTGATATGACTTTCATTTGTTTTGATTATTTTTTTTTAATAATAATTATTATTACTTTGTGTCTGGTCATAATAGATCGTCACGTCTAGTCGTTAGTAATTTATTTATTATTTTGTTTACTGATAAAAAAGTTCATTCTTAATAATGACGTTTGGAGGTTAGGTTAAGTTTTCAATTAAAAATGATTATCAAACAAAGATTACTGTTTTTTTTTTCTTTTCCCATCCCTAAAGGACCTTACTCCCGAAATTCAAGTCATTGCTAATGTTAGTCTTTACTGACCTCTAAAGCTCTCGTATGCGTAGACCTATAAATGGTAAAAGGCCGGCAATGCATCTGTGGTTCCTCTGGTATTGCCGAAGTCCAAGGGCGTCGATGATCACCTCGGTGTTCCCG
Organism: Papilio dardanus tibullus; assembly: GCA_013186455.1. Classification (NCBI taxonomy): domain Eukaryota; kingdom Metazoa; phylum Arthropoda; class Insecta; order Lepidoptera; family Papilionidae; genus Papilio; species Papilio dardanus. The sequence goes on from QDHC01002179.1 coordinate 220,935, forward strand.
CTGCTCATTTGCCCCTTTTCTTATAAAAAAAAGTTATAAAGAGTAGTGTACCATTTACAAACACGTAATCACTGCCTACCCTCGTCATTCAAGAGTGGTGTTGTCTTATATCTCTAGAGGTCAGTACTATTGAAAGTGTTATCGATAGTAGCGCCACCATTCATCATTCCCTGGTTGATTAATAAAACTTTCGTTTTTAAAATAACTTGCTTTCTATAGCATCTGTAGATTTTCCTAAGCTAATTAAAGCAACAAAAATCTGTGATTTTAATTACAATTAATAACATTTTTGTATAATATTTTCAAAATCAAACAGATAATAAAATCTTTTAGCGTCTGTGGGAATGTCAAAATACGTAGGCTTTATCAGGAGTAAAATAGCTGTAAATCCATTAAAAATAACAAGCAACTATAAACTTTATTGGCTTTAACTAAGGTTTAAATTTGAAGAATTTTAAAAATGGTAGATATGATTATTTATTACTGGTAACATTCGCGGCTGTAGCGTCAGATTGAATGGATCTTGAGTTCTGTTATTATTATAAACGGTGTATAACCTTTTATTCTTACGTTTCGCTTTATTTTACCCAACAAACTATACAAATTGTGTTAAAATACATCCAAATCTTGTAATTTTGTGTTATATTACATCATTCATAACGATTTGCAGACGAAAAGGTGGGTTGTTCATTCAAAATATTGAATATTATAGTTAACTTAATTGTACTATAATGAAGTTTTTACTGGCATGTGCAGTTATTTTATGAGACACATCTAATTGTTTCGTTACTATAATTTAATGCGCCATTTTGTGATCGGTATACAGTTTTCGTATTGTTTTCTCGAAAGTATAATTACATTATTAAACATTAATACGGAATTCGTAAAGTAAAGTAAGTATTTACGTGAAAAAATATCATCTATTTTTACAACGCTTTAGTATCATATTTCCAAAGAGATATTATACATAGAGGTAGCACTCCATACTAATTTGACGTTAAAAAGCGTGCCAAGGAAGAAATTATTAAAAAAAAAAAAACTTGCCAGTATCATGAAAAAAATTTCCAAGTTTGGGAAATTGTGTCATTTTTTTACATTTTTAAAATAAACAGTAGAATAAACTAAAACATTCATTAAAACGTTAATTATCGTTTTTCATTATTATTATTTTATTTAAAACAATTTAAATCCAAACAATTTTTAACAAAGACCATTTTTGTTTTATGGTTGTTATAAATTTTTAATTAGCGTTTTAAAAATGTATCTATTAATTATTATATTAAACTTTAGTAAATACTATGAAATACAATTTAAATTTGAGAAAAGAGGTTACACTCGGTCGACTTTTTATGTCGGCAAATGTAATTTAGAGGTTAACACTTAGGGAGATTTCCCTACATTGGACCTCCGGAGGTCAAAGAAAATGCCTCACTTTTAGGTATCGAGTGTTCCATCTACAGTATAATATATCTTTGCATATTTCTATATTTTTGTTCCACTTTTATAAAAAAACACTAAATATTCTAATTCAATTGTAAACTACGATATTACGCGTAACTTTCACACGTAATATGCGTAAATACCGTTATGCTAACAATACATTTTTTCGTAGTTAAATCATAATCTAATTTTAGTGTAATCATTTACTCAATAAATAGTTAACATTACACTATATTATAAAATTCTATTGTAATTAAGTTATTCAAATATTCTTTACAAATAAGACAAAAAAATATTCAAAACTATTTTTTTTTTATTTATTTATAGCCTTTAAATCAGATGAATACATTTTATATAATTAAAATTTAATTCTTTGTTATTTTATATTATTAATAATTAATAGTTTCTTTAATTTCCTTGTGATCTGTTTGTTGCGGATAATTCAATTCACTAATATGTATAGTTATATAATAATTTAGTAAATCTTATCTTAATATATATAAATCTCGTGTCACAATGTTTGTCCTCAATGGACTCCTAAACCACATAACCGATTACAATAAAATTCTCACACCATGTGCAGTTCGATCCAACTTGAGAGATAGAATAGTTTAAATCTCAAATTATAGTCGCAACTAGCGACCCGCCCCGGCTTCGCACGCGTGCAAAACTGATACTAAATACACTACAGAAAAACTGTGAACATTGTATATAACAGCTATACTTACAATAATTGAACCCGTGCAAAGCCGGGGCGGGTCGCTAGTATAAAATATAAAAGTACTTTATGTATGTATATGAAACATTGCCTTTCTAATGTTTTTTATGTGTGAAAATCAAAGTACCTTCACTAACATACTTAAGGGTCACAACTATAAGTTACTAGCTGTTGTTTCCAACTTCGTCTACATAGACTTACAATATAGACTATGTTACTCGGGGATTACATAGCTTTCTAACGATTAAAGAATTTTTGAAATCGACCCAGTTATTGAGTTATACCTCTCTATAATATTAGTATAGATTTATTAGGTTTCTAATTAATTTTTTTAAGTAGATTTCAAAGATTTTCATACAGAACCAACTGCCTCTCACTGGGCCAGACATCTTTGTTTAGACTAGCGAACGCATTGCCCTGTAATTACGACGAAAAGACTTCCACATGAAGTCTGTGTCAAAGTTTTTCTCTTATTAGTATAGATAAAAATCATGATTTGAGCTTTTAATTTCCAGATGTTCTGCATACAAGAAACCGATTCCTCACATAAAGATCCATTCTCCAAAGACAAAGACCCGTTACTAACTATATCGGAATCTAGCGACGATGAACCTGACCCAAAAAGACAGAAATACACCAACCCTTCATTAAACCTGAAAGTATACCAAATACCAACCTTCAACCCACCTTCGTCGCTCTCAATATATCCAACAAATACTAATATATTACCTAAATTCGTTAATAATCCACTAAATCTAGCAAATCCATTAGCAATCACGACAAATAATCTACAAGCAAATATGGTAAAAAGTCTGCATAGCAGATATTCATTACCCGCTAAGTTAACAATCACACCAGTTCACAAACCGACAGACGGTGAGATTGTAAGATATAAAAAGAATGGTGAAATAGCAAAGAAACGAGGTCCACCGAAAGGGTACAAGAGGAAGCCAAAGATAGATCTGTCACAGAGTTTGACTAACGGAGCTCTTTTACAGGTACGTTATGTTCTTTTTATTAGTACAGATAATTATTTTATAATAAAAAGTGGCAAACGAGAAGTGGCCACCAGGATTCCCTAAAAATTCAAAGCGACCCTTATCGGCAGACATCAGCAATTGCAGATGCGTTGCCTACCCTTAATCTACGGAGGAGACGCACAGCAAAAAGATAATACCTCTTCCTATGCGTCCCCTACCCCGTCATATCAAATTCCCCTTCCCTATCCTTATAAGGAAATGATGGGAAGAGAAATTGGTCTAAAATGAGGCCTCCGGCACCACACTCATCAGACTTTACACGGAATTGCTTCCATTTGACGCCTGTCTTCTGTGTGTGTGGTATGTCACCGGGCGAGCCAATTCGTGCGAAGATGTTAAAGCGGGCTCTACCATTGTTAAATTAATGTTACAATACAGATACCCTCCATAAGAGCGTCCCTGTCTCAGGGGTTTAGCTCTCGACTTGTAAACTCCAGGTCCTGAGTTCGAATCCCGACATACCAATGTGTTTCATATGTACATATTTACCCGTCGTTTACCGTGAAGGACAACATCGTGACCTGCACATATGGAAAGAAATTCAAAGATATGTGTCAAAGCACCGGGCCAGCATTGACTATGAACTAGTCTAGGGTAGACTCCGAGCCTCAATTGGGGACGTATAGTGAGCTGGTGATGATGATGATAGACCCTAGGCTTTTATTTGCTAACGAAAAGCAGTTGGAGATAATTTTATGGGATTTTCAGGGTTATACGCAAAGGAAATGCAGAGTTACGAGATTAAATTGTATATTTTAATCGTATATATTATTAAAAATTAACATGACATAAGAAAGTTAAATCATCATATGTCAATTAAATCCAGAGAAAAATAAAACTATATGGTTTTTATAAAATAGGTTCAATAGATTATATATTGATTAGATATATTTTTGCATGTAAGTCCAACAAATTTCTTTCAGTAATAGAAATTATCTATAATATATCTTGTTTTAGGCACAAAATACAATACTAAGCAGTCTCTTAGCGGCCGCTAATCCGACCTTCACAAACACAGTGACCCCACCACAAGTGGTGCAACCGAAGATTATACCACAAGTTCAAATACCACCAGGTGAATATAGCTTTTGTCCATATCTTCGTCTGCACGTTATTAAAATACTAGCTGTTGTGCGCGACTTCGTCCGCGTGGAAATAGATATAGCCTATGTTACTCGGGGATAATGTAGCTTTCTAATAGTGAAAGAATTTTTGAAATCGGCCCAATTATTGAGTTATTTCAATAGAAACAAAAATGTATTATTTCTATCAAAAATAACTTCCAGGTGTAGAAGTAGTAGAATTAGATTTGGACCCTGAAGACTGGTTCCCCGCGGAGCCCTACAGGATGGTGTTCAGTAGAAAGAAGAATCCGAAATGGAAGAATTTTCCGTACAGATGTGAACATTGCTTTAAAGTAAGTATCATATTATTAGGAATTATTTCAGGAAATGTTAAAAAAAATTGTCAATTGGGAGACTTTGCAATCGGGTGCAGCTCTCGTGGGAGACTGTTTCCATAGTCCTACAAGGGTATTTTGGCGCTGTTTTGACATTGACAGGGGGCGTCTACAAAGTTTTAGCGATAACAATATGTAAAAATGTCCTAACTTCTTTCAAAATCCCTCAGCTGCCTTTCCCGGATTGGTTAAAATGTGACGCTGTCAAGATGACATTGTTAGTTCACATATTTTTTCGAGTGCCATAATATCCTTGTAGGTCTATAATAAGAATTATTTCAAAAATTGTCAATCGGGAGACTTTGCAAATGGGTGCAGCTCTCGTGGGAGACTGTTTCTATTCGACAAACAGACGTTACGCTTGTGTTGTCTTGATGTAGATTAGTTTCTTAATTTAACGTTATTTTAGAACGTACAATAAGTTTGTGTGAAATTAGTCTCAGTTATAATAGAGAGGGCAAATACGAGATTGATATTTTTCTAGTAATATTAAGACATAGGTCTTAAATAATTGAGTGGTGTTTAATAGGCCAATTTTCAGTTAATTTTAATATGTTTAGTTTTTTTTTTAAATTTTATTTATTTTATATCGCATTCTTAATAAAACCGACCGACGAAGACCGCGATGAAAAGGCTATTTTCCGTGACATCGGTCTAATAAAGCTGTAGGATACATTACGTTCTGAAACCTATAAAATTACATTTTTAATATACGAGTAGTTTAACAGTGGTAGAGCCCGCTTGAACTACCACGCGTGAAATACCACGACCACACAGAAGACGCGTCAAATGGAAGCCATTCCATGTTTCTCCCGAGGAGTGTGGTGCCGGAGGTCTCATTTTAATCCACTTTCCCTTCCTATCCTTTTCTTATAAGGAAATAATGGGAAGGAGAAATTGATTCGCGGGGGAGGGGACGCAAGGAAAGAGGTATTATCCCCTTCCTGTGCGTCCTCCTCCGTGGATTAAGGGTAGGCAACGCCATCTGCAATTGCAGATGTCTATGGACAGCGGTCGCTTCGCTTTTTCAGCGAATCAGATGACCGTTTGCCACTTTATAATATAAAAAAAGTTTTTTTTTTAAATATTATTGACAAAGCTATAATTTAGGGTTATAGAGTGGTCTCGACATTGCTGAGTCACTCTGCGGAGCGTCACGGCTGTGTGCCGAGCGAGCTAGCCATTCCCTGCCCGTGTTGTCCGCACGTCTCCACGCGACGTAAACATCATAAGAAGCATCTGGAAACGCACGAGAGCAAACGGCATCGGATATTTTGTCTTTACTGTCTACCTCCAGGTGAGTCATTCAGCTCGGTAATTAAGTCATTTAAGACATTCACTTGTATTAAGCCTCTAAATTAAACATTCTATCGTTCACTTAGCTAATTTACTCGTATTAGACCTTTAATATAAGTCATTCACTCACTCAGCTCGGTAGTTGAGTCATTCATTTAGGACATACACTTGTATCAAACTTCCAGATGAAACTTTTTGTCATTCACTCAGGACATTCACTTGAGATGAATCATTCACTCAGGACATTAACTTGTAACATACTAGCCAGATGAGTTATTCATTCACTCGTAAGAGACCCGGTAGATGAGTACACTGAGATCATTCACATGAGGCAAAACCCGCCAGATAGTCATTCACTCAGCTAATTCACACATATTACACCTGCCAGATGATGTTCATGACTCATTCCTTTGGTTCAATAGTTAAGGCATTCACTTGCTCAATCATTGAGTTACTCAATTGGCTCAGATATTGACTCATTGCTTCAATTCAGGCTTTGTCGTTTAGCTCAGCCGTTCAGTCCTTGCGGCGCAGTCGTTCCGTCTGTATTGAAATGTATAATCACTCCGCAAATTCAATCATTCACTCGCCTCAATTGTTTAGTCATTCACATAGTTCAATCGTTCAATTTCCCTAATTCAACTATATTTTTCCCTATATTTCAAGATATCGTCGTTGTCAAACCAAAATCTGCTATGTGGCAAAATTATACTTCGTAGATATTGACAATAGAGTTATCAAAAAATGTATACACAGCATATTATTTAAGAACCTTGTAGAATGCACCCGGTGCTCAGACACATAGTAGTTTCTCCATACGGTACATAGATGAGTGCTCTATGCGCCGATGTCAAAAAGATAATATCTCTAAATAGTGCACATAGCAGATTTTGGTTTGACAACGACGTTATGTCGTTTTAACAAAGTAAATTTATATGTTTTTTCCCGATTTTCAGTTGATTCATCAGAACCTTACGTGAAAGAATCTGAAAGATATCCTTTTAACGAGTACCCACATTTGTGGTACGCGTCGGAGGAATCTCTCAGGTTACATAAGAAGAGAAAACATCCTTATGCGGCAATGTTTAATACTAATTGGTTCAGTACGTGGGGGGAATGTTCACCTAATAGTTAATTATTTCTACTATTTTTAGTATATTTTTAATACTGGCAACTTTTTAATTTAAGTATTTTAACGCTGGCAACTTTAAATCGGTAGTATAATGCTAGGCTAACACCGATATCCAATGCCTTAATATATTAAATAAGTATAATGCTGGCAACTTTTAAATTGGCGGTTTTTATACTGGCAACTTTAAATTCATAGTATTTTTAATGCTAGTAACTTTATTTGGTAGTATTTTTTAATGCTGGTTAGTTTTAAAACTATTGTTTTTAATGCTGGCAACTTTAGTTGGTAGTATTTTTTTAATGTAAAAATTTTAAGTATTTTTAGTTAGTACTCTTAGTAATAACTGGCAACACTATGGAGATTATTAGAAATAAAAATCGATAGAAAACGAATGTATTAAAAAGGGCCAGTTAAATATCAATTTCGTTTTTGAAGAAATGCATTTTTTTTAAATAAAATCAATTTGTACTTATAAAATCGCATGATTGCTAGAAAAAAACATCACAATATTTTTGTATATAAGCTATTTTAGTATAAAATAATGATAAATTGCACTGATTATTAAATGTGCCTTGTATTTAATGTTTTTGATATGACTTTAAAAAAAAAACATTCCAAAAATTTCCGTTTCGATTTTAAACCGAAAAGTAAACAAAATGGCGGCCATTTTATACCATATTTTTACAAATATTTTGTGAAAATTTTAAAATATTGATAGCTTATATTAGAGGAGTTTTTACAAGAAAAAAATTTTGCAGATTTTGCGAAAAGTAATTTAGAAAAAATAACGGTTTTTGATGGAAATAGAAATAAAAATCCATCCGATGTTTTTAATATACTAAAATGTATGCTTGAAATTGAATGTATTTATTCAAAGAGATATTATACATAGAGGGAGCGCTCCATACTAATTTGACGTTGAGATGCGTGCCGCGAGAGAAATTATTAAAAAAGAAAAATCTTGCCAGTATCATGAAAAAATTTCCAAGTTTGGGAAAATGTGTGGTTTTTTCATTTTAAAATAAACAATTGAATTTACTAAAACATTCATAAAAATCTTAATTAACGTTTTTCATTATTATTATTTTATTTAAAACAATTTAAAAACAAACAATTTTTAACAAAGACTATTTTTGTTTTATGGTTGTTATAAATTTTTAACTAGCGTTTTAAAAATGTCTCGATTAATTATAATATTAAACTTTAATAAATACTATGAAATAAAATTTAAATTTGAGAAAAGAGGTTACATTCGGTCGACTTTTTTCGGCAAATCTAATTTAGAGGTCAACACTAGGGGAAATCTCCCTACATTTGACCTCCGGAGGTCAAAGAAAATGCCTTAGTTTTAGGCTTCGAGTGTTCCATCTATAGTATAATATATCTTTGTGTTTATTATCTATCTATAAGCAATAATAATAAATTAATAAAAATAATTCGGATGGATGTTGGGTATGACAAACTGATTTTAATAATTATTGACAGGTTGTCAAAATGACGTCATTTTTGGCGGGAAACTGTTCATTAAAAAAACTTATTATCTTCGAAAGCATTTTGTGCAATATTTTAGTTAATTTTAGACTTTTTTTCTTAGTAATGATGTAAATAATTTAACTCAGAAATTGAAGTAGAGATTTTTAATTTGCTTTTTAGTTTTCAAGTTTTAGTAGACTATACTATAAAGAGGAAAACTTTGTATTTTTAAATGAAATAACTCAATAACTGGACCGATTTCAAAAATTATTTAGCTTTCACTTATAGAAAGCTAAATAATCCCCGAGTAACATAGGATATTTTTTTTAATCCACGCGAAGACGCATACAACAGCAGGTTTTAAATAAATAAGTTATATTATGTCGTAAAAAAAATCATAAATCTTGGCTGAAAGTCACAAATGTCTTTGCCTTTTGACATTTAAACTAAAAAGAAATATTTTTATTTACTATTTATATTCTATATATTTAAATCATTGTCAAATCTTTATTATTTATCTATTTTAACCCTTTTGGCAGAAGGATTCACGGAGTAACAATTTTTTTTCACAAATTGGCGCAATTTTTTGACAGCTATTGGCGCCAAAGCATATGTCACAAGCGAAATTTTTGTTCTTAAAAATAATAAGGCATAGCTCCTTAATTGCAACAAATTAGGACTCCTTTTATAACTCACATAGAAAGATAAGCAACATTTTTATTGGTGGCAAATATATTGCCTCTGCCTTGAAAAGGGTTAAAAGTATTTTCGTGCCATTTTTAATTTTAAAAAGCGATTTTCGTTTTAGACGTAAAATATAAAATTTTACCGCGATTTCTTATAACTTTTAAATAAATTGCTAATTTATTATAAAATTCGTATGTCATACCCAATTTAAACAAGGCTATGTATTTATATTATTATAACAAACGCAATAAAATGATACCACAGATAATATAAAACTAGTACAGATACAAAATAATTGAACCATCCAATACTGACAGTTAAAATAGCTATACAAAAATATACTATAAAAAGACAGTAGATACTTCAAATGTAAAGTTCTAAAGCCTTATTCGCACCAGGATAGTATTTTAGTCGAGTAGCAAGTAGCATTTTTCCGAACAAAGGATTTACTAATCTATTCTACTAAAATGTTGCGGTTCGGACACGTTTAGTTACTAAATTACTACGAGTCCGAACAGTAGTAAATCCTTTGTTCGGATAAATGTTACTTGTTCCTCGACTAAAATACTATCCTAGTGTGTACAAGGCTTTAGCGAGTAGTGAATTTATTGAAACAATAACGTCATACGATAGAATCTCGATAAGTCGAATCTCGAAGTAAATACAAAAAAAAACTTTGACTTATTGAGTCTTCGACTTAAGTTGATGAACAAGATTTGACATTAATATGTCACACTGACAACGAGTGAGACACATTAAACGAAATATACGTAACGTGACAAAGACAGTGATATAGATCTTTAGTCCCTTTCTACGTATTACAGATTTAAGCATACATAAGGATATAGGGACAGAGAAAACTACTGTTTTATACAATGCAGTGATAAATAATTCGAGATACCGAATATTTGGTTGCTTCACAAGGAATTTATTACGACTTATCGAGTATCTCATGTTATATTCATGTTTACTTTGGTATCATTTTATTGTTGTTTTTAATTTATATGCCATTATAGTTACGAGATTAATTGTAAATATTAGTTTAGAAGCGTACAAAATGTAATTAATTAACAAGCAGTATTTTTTATATAACTTTTTAATGCATTTATAAGCTACAATAGACCAAATGTATACAGTATTACTATTAGAAATAATATATTTAAGTATCGCTTTGCTTACACGAGGATACGGGAATCGGCGACTTGAGTCTCCATCGGTGCAATGAAAGTGATTTTGGACGACCGCTCAGGACACCGGAAAGAGAAAACTGGTACAGATACAAAATAATTGAACCATCCTAAAGCCGTTTTCGCACCAGGATAGTATTTTAGGCGAGTAGCAAGTAGCATTTATCCGAATAAAGGATTTACTACTGTTCGGACTCGTTTAAGCCTAAACCTACGCACCAGGGTAGTAATTTAGTAACTAAACGTGTCCGAACAGCAACATTTTAGTAGAATATATTAGTAAATCATTTATTCGGATACTTGCTGCTTGCTACTCGACTAAAATACTGTCCTGGTGCGATATAGGACTAATTCGTCTCCTATAAAAAAGGGGGCGTAAAAGAAATCCCAAAGGGCCACTATACCTCGGCTTCATTAGACCGACTTCACGATAAATACAGATTTCGCTTCGACTTAAGTCCGTTATTATAGCGAACTAGGTCTAATGAAGCCTATGCATTATTAAAAGCAAGATACAGTCATGGGAATGTCAATTTTTTGGCCTTTAAAGTAAGCTGGTTACAATAATAGACGTCAAAAATGTGAAAATTGAAGATTATGAGTAACCTTAAACCGATTAAAAATTCGACCGTAATCCTACGATTTCACATAGAACGAAGATTTTAGTCCGTTTTTATCGAGAACTCGGTCTAAGGAAGCCGTAGGATTACTGACCCCAATATATTAGGATACAAGCATCGATATGAAGATTAAAATCGCAGATTTCCGTCGCCTCGTGTATAGGCAACCTTATAAAGCAATAATGACTACAATGCTTAATTAAAATGAATTATATTGTAACATTTATCTGACTCGGTGACTTGCAAGTATTATTACAAAATATCTCAAACTACCTACAGTACAAAAATGACAGACAATGGCGCCAGTGAGCCATCATAACTTAGTTTGACATGCCCACCGGGTCACATCCTTGTATAGATTAAAAGAACCAGATGAGACATGACATATGTCATACTGACAGTGACTGAGACACATTTATACGAAATATACGTAACGTGACAGAGGCAGTGAAAGATCTTTGGTCCCTTTCTCCGTATACGATTTTGTTTGTTTGGGTCTAGAAATATGACCCAAAATACATGTGACGTATCATATAGTATTGTGGCGCTTCAAGCGTATTTTCGGTGAACCAATTTTTCATATGTCCCAGGCCTCTGTCCGGGATAAGCTTCTGCTAAGACATGATATTATTGGTTTAAAACCGTAAAGTGATGACACAACATACCTATGACGTAGTTTAAGACATTTTTTGTCCTTTAACTGTATACGCTATAGCCAGTTCTATATCTTTCTTTTTCTACGATTTAAAGACTATTATAGTATGACAAGTGTCTTTTGACATTGACAGGATGGCGCTAGTGCGCTATTTTAAATACCCACCGGGTCAGATAACTTTGTACCTTGAGGCAGTCTATGGTCGCGTGGATCGCTGGCCATAGACAATGAAAGACTTGACGATAATACTCGTAATTATTGTTGTAACCTGTAACCCTCCAAATAAAATAAATTAATTTTTGTATGAGTATTGTGTATTTTGTGTAAATACATTTTTTTATTAAAACTAATGTAGTTTTCTTTATGACTTACCTTATTTTTTAATTTTAGAGCTTCATTAGACCAATGTCATCCGAAAAATAGCCTTAAGCTGAGGCAAATCTATTTTATAGCGAACTCGGTCTAATGAAAAGCCCTGGGGAAGTAATAGAATGAAAATCGCGACTATTTAGTTTATATAGGATTTTATCTGGGTAAAGAATTAAAGAGGGTAGTTTGATAAAGTTTAGTTGAAATGTGACGATACACACAAAGAAACAAGTATTGCTAATTAAGCGGGGCTGGTGGCTAGGATAAATAAGTAAAACACATTAAAAAAACACTTTATTTCAAATCTATAATTTATTACTTTTAATAACCTAAAAATAAATATTTACAATATAATTAAAACTAATGTGAAATTAATAATTAAGTTAGATATCAAAAAAATAATTTAAGCTTATCACAATAAATAAAAACCGCTTACAGACCTGTCAATAGTACGGAAGGTTAACGACAGTGGGACAAGTTATTATTGGGCAGTAGATCATACTTCGTACGGTCTAGTTGTCTGTCAAGAGCACCTTCTACAATAAGAGATAAATATGAGGTTTTGTCTAAAATTATAAATTTTTATTTTATTATTAACAGTAGAATATGAAATTAGTTATAAATTAATAATTAATTAACTAAACGCAAATTCGCCCACATTTCGGTACAAAAATAAATTACGTTTTATGCTATGTTAAGAAAACAAACTTTACTTTATTAAAAATAAATCGATTTCTCTTAAAAGTTAATAAATATGGACAATTGTATCATAAAATCAAACAAAAATATCTAATGATTCATTATATTTTTAATAAAATTTGTTTTATTTGACATTAGGACGCCATCTTGGCGGCTGCCGCGGCGGCGGCGGCGGCAGCTTTCTTCTTAACAGCGAGCGCGGTGCGCTGCTTCGCTTGGATCTTTGCCTTTTGACTCTTTGATAGTTTACGTTTTTTCGCTTCATTTACTGCTGCTAAAAGTTTTTAAAAGAAATATTTTTAATGATTTTTAACCGACTTCCAACAGAAGGAGGTTATCAAGTCAATGAGTTTTTTATGTATGTTCAGAAATTAAGCAGCGTTTTCTGAACCGATTTACGTGACTTTTTTTTGTTCGATGCAAAATAGCTGTCATTTAGTCCCATATTTACGTTTTAAAAAAACTATTTAGTAGTTTTTGAGTTATTTCTAATAAACATGAAAAAATGGGACTTTTTGCTTTCTCGGCTTTCGTAGCCTAAACTATAGGCTCTATGAAAATTTCGGTATTACCAGATTGTAGCTCTTTAAATGCGCTAATTTAAAGTCCGCGATGGCTTATATCTATCTTTTATAGTTTTCTCACAAAAAAACATCTTTCATAACAAAATTTTACTAGACTTACGGTGCTATTATTATTTTAATTAATTTGCGCAAATTAGTAACCAAAAGGCTCAAATCTATAGAAAGTTATTCTTATCTCAGTGCTATGATGCATAATACTTGTGCGCGAAGTCACTACTTACATGAATATTTTTCTTTTGGAATCTGTACGCTTGCAATTTATGTAAATTTTATTTAATTATTTACCTTTAATAATTCTCATTAAGGAAATATAAATCTTAACCCATAAGTTAGGGGAAAATTAAATTTGATTTGGATTTGGAAAAGTTAAATTAAAAGATACAATTGGTTTGAACTATTCTAAAACTATAAAAATAAGAGATCTTATTAGAATTTGAAAAAAATAATGGAAGCTAAACTAACAATGAAATAAACACAGGGAAATGATTTTAAGTTCTTACCAGCGGACATCGCGTGTCTGTTCGCAGCGGTGCGCGCGAGCTCGCCGAGCGTGTTCGCGAGCGCGGCGCCGAACCGCGAGCAGTCGGAGCGAGCGGCGGAGTGCGCCCGCAGCGCTAGTGTCGCTAATCTAATATAGAAAATTATACAATATGGAAAATCTATACTAACATTATAAAGATAGAAACTTTGTATTTTTAAATTTTTGTTTGTATTGAAATAACTCAAGAACTATTACACCGATTTCAAAAATTCTTTCACTCATAGAAAGCTACATTATCCCCGAGTAACATAGGCTATATTATTTTATTCCACGCGGACGAAGTCGCGTACAACAGTTAGTAATTAATTATAGCTCGCGAGTTCGTTTGGGTGTAACAAATTTTTACTCTAGTCTTTGAAGTTGTGTAGTAATATACCCATCCAAACCAATATCATCATCGTCCTGCCTTGTCCCTATGGAGGGTCGGTACACGTACTCTATACTTCCCTAACAGCCTTCATTAACTAGCCTAACAACACCTTTTTTCAGCATATCTTTTACACAATCCGTCCATAATTTCTTTGGCCTTCTACCTTTATACCCGTCAACATTATATCTAAACCAATAGGAGCCAAATATGTTTCTAAGACATACCAAATGAAACTGCGTACAAAAGGTAAATAAAAATATCTTTGAGCGTCGGTGTCTCAGGGGTTTACATCTCGACTTGTAATCTATAGGTCCCGAGTTCGAATCCCGGTATACCAATGTGTTTCATATGTACCTATTTATCCGACGCGTTACGGTGAAGGAAAACATCGTGATGTCTGCATATCGGCGAAGAAGTAAATATGTGTGAAGTCACGCAAAATACGCGCTAGTCGTGGAGTTTCGGAAAATGGAGCCCATGGGATTACTAAATATTTTTTAATTTCTTAGTGGTTACCTTCCGGCCAAGTCCTGCTGGTCTGTGTCCAGATCACAGCCGACTGTGGTCGTGTTCTTCCCCTTCACAGTGACTGCCATCTGAGACCAACGAAACTGTTTCATACATATTACGGTGAATTTCACTTGACAATAAGACTTGCTATCTTTTTTTTTTATATAAGAAAAGGGGGCAAACGAGCAGCGGGAACACCGAGGTGATCATCGACGCCCATGGACATCTGCAACACCAGAGGAACCACAGATGCGTTGCCAGCCTTTTAGGAGATGATACGCTCGCTTCTTGAAGGTCCCTAAGTCGTAGCGGTTTGGAAATACCGCCGAGGACAGATCATTCCACAGTGCGGCTGTGCGAGGCAGGAAGTTTCGCGAAAACCGCACGGTAGAGGATTGCCAGCCATCAAGGTAATCTCTGTTTATTTAAGAGTATCTAAGAGGGATGGCAATATCGGTTGAGATTCATTATCCAAGGATAAGAAAAAGATTGATTCCCAATCTATATATTATGTCTTTGTTCTAGCCATAAAGCCGGCTACAAACGTTCAACTGTACAGTTCTCAGTTTTAACTGCGCAGTCGAAATACACAGTTAAAAAGGTGTAGTTAAAATTGAACGTTTGAAGCCGAGCGTCCACCGCAAAAGAGTAATGAGCTGGTGGCTCTGGAGCCACAGCACTGGAGGCGATGGTGAGCTGAGCCTCAAATGTGCTTGCGTTCCAACAGAGAGCTGAGCTAAGCGAGCACATCACGCAGCTGTCTCTATGACACAGCTCCCACACACCGCCTCTCTACATGTCTCTCTGTTGGGACACAAGTATGCAGTAGAGTATGAAAGTGGTAAATGTGGCCGCCTTTCCGCTCAGCTCTTTACTCTTGCGATGGGATATTCTTCAGTATTAATCTTGCCACATACCTTAAAGCTCTGCGGACATATACCGAACAGATACCTCTCGAGTGTTACTTTTAATTCATCAGCAAACACCAGCGCGGCTCCATCACTTAGCTGTGAAAAAAGTTATTATTAAACAATAAGCCTCAACAGTAGTAGAGCCCGCTTTAATATCTTCGCACTAATTGTCTCGCCCGCTGACATACCACACACACAGAAGACACGCGTCAAATGGAAGCTATTCCGGGTTTCGTCGGACGAGTGTGTCCGGAAGCCAAATTGAAGACTACTTTCTCTTCCTATCATTTACTTATAAGGAAATGATGGGAAAGGGAAGATTAGCTGGGGAGGTGACGCTTAGGAAGAGGTATTATCCTCTTGCTGTGCGTCTCCTCCGTAGATTAATAGTAGACAACGCATCTGCAGAGGTCGCTTCGGATTTTCCAATGAATCCTGGTGGACACTTGCTCGTTTGCCACTTTATAATATAAAAAAAGTCGCCCGCGACTCCGTCTGTGTGTAGTTAAAAACATGGTAAGTAGCCTATGTATTCTAACATCTAAATTTTAATTATGATTAGATAGTATGGTACTACTTAAAGGTACAGATGTAGATGGAACACAGACTAGAGTCTGGACTAACACATAGGCTACTCACTAAATTAGTTTTAGTTCCGTGCAGACAGAGTCACCGGCGACCGTTAGTCTTATTTTATATTTAGTCTGCGCTTCCCGGATTCTCAATATACATTGTAAACGTCTGTTTTACATCATAAAATTAACATTAAACAAAACATGTGAATTCCAATTCATCAATATCCGTCAAGCCTTGTACGCACCAGGATTATATTTTAGTCGAGTAGTAAGTAATTTATTAACTAAACGTGTACGAACAGCGACATTTTAGTAGAGTAGATTAGTAAATCCTTTTTTCGGAAATTTATGCGAACAAAACTTTAATGGAGGCCAACTAAATACTTAATGTTTCATTTGTGTTTTAACAAACTTTTAAATCGATAGCAGATTTAATAAACGATGATTTTATTGAATTTTTCTAACGCATCTAATGTACTTACTTAATTATTTCTCTTACTTTTATTATGTGTTATATTTTTTATCTCTTTCATGTAATGAAAAATATGTCCGAATATGACGTGTCCTAGAATATTAAAGCCGGCTACAAACGTTTTCTTTTAATTGTAGTTAGAACTGAGTGTCTGTTGTTAATTAATTTCAATTTATTTCCACGGGCGGCCTTTCCCTGATTTGTCAAAACGTGACGCTGTCAAAATGACGTTGTTAGTTCACATATTTTCCGAGTGCCGTAATATCCTTGTAAACCTATAAACATGCCTTATGATAATAACAAAAATAAAAAAACTGTGTTCAGCTTTAATATATTAAAATAATAAATGTATGTATTAGTTACGGAAACATAAATATCAGTCGTTAACTATTATCCATTTTAAATATTATTAATCGAGACTATCCTTCTCAAGCATTAAAAGTTATGTTTTGGAATCAATCCAGCTGCTCTTACGCACTTGAAAATTTGGCGCAAATGTACGTGAGTCAGCAAAGGATGTGCAATACAAAACAAGTTTTATAATAGGTAGAAAACTTGAAACAAAATACAATTTTAGGTATCTCTTGGATGGTGTACCCTTTCTCTTTTTACCCCATTTGCTAAATTAGACCGATGTCACGCAAAAAAACGGCTTTGCGCCTTAAGCAAAATCTCCGATATTTTCGCGGACTCAGTCTAATGAAGACATAAGGTTACAGGGACTGGGTCCTGGTTTAGATTTGTCGAGCGCTTATAAAGTTTGAATCTTTTTATACAAAGTTTAGTCATCGAATTAAGGCAAAGGATGTTTGTTGCATTCAGCCACTTTACTATTTGTGTATTATTTTTTATCTACAGGCCGGGGCGTGGGGGGGGGGAATTGACAAAGTCATAAATTATGCCTCGAGTTGTTTTTTTTTCTCACACATAATTTTTCCCGCCAAATAATAATTTTCATCGACTTTTTTTATTTCATAGTCGTTTCATCGAAGTTTTATTTTTTATTTCATAATAAAGATGAATGTTTAGTAAATAATTTTAAAAATTGCTGCTGATCAATATTTTTAAGTCTTTGATGTCACAATTAATGATATATTTTAACGATGCTTGTATATTACAGACGCAAACCTTTTTAATATTAAAAATATTTTAAAATAATATATATATTACAAAGTGGCAAACGAGCAAACGGCCACCTTGATTCGCTGAAATAGCGAAGCGACCGCTGCCCATAGACATCTGCAATTGCAGATGCGTTGCCTACCCTTAGTCTACGAGGCAGGAGACGCACACTAAGGGGATAATTTCTCTTCCTATGCATTCCCTCCCCCACCAATTCCACTTCCCCTTCCCACCATTTCCTTATAAGAAAAGGATAGGAAGGGAAAGTGGATTAAAATTAGTCCTTCGGCACCACACTCATCAGACGAAAAATGGAATCGCTTCCATTTGACGCCTGACTTCTGTGTGGTCGTGGTATTTCACCGGGCGAGCCGGACAATTTGTGCGAAGGTGTTAAAGCGGACTCTACCACTGTTAAAAATAATAATTACCTACGTCCTGAAGTATCATGTAACAGTGGCCTTTGCCTTTAAAGCTTTAAAAAAATAATAAACGCTTATTCGATGTTTGAAAAATAGAATTCTAAATTTAAATTTTTCAAGCATATGTTAAGAAAGTGGTTGTAATTTTGCATTGCATCTGTGAAATACTACAAAAGTTAGTCGAATTCGTTTAGTAATCGAGTGTTTATTTCTCCAGGTGATATACTAACTGGTACTAACGGTGCGTTCTGAAACCTCTGGCTAATTGCCAAGAACAAGATTATTATTTATACCGAGATTCATAAGTGCGAGTTTACTTCGCAGACTGCAATAAAATATATCCTCGATTTATGTTGATAAATAAATTGAACGCGATGATTTCTGAACGCATCTGTCAAGATGGAGTCGTTATTTGACAGGTGATTATGAATGATTTAATTATAGGGTTGCTACATGTTAAGATCTCCACACCTTTTGAGGAGTTTTTAAGTGACTTAGAATTAATCAACCGACCTAAAAAATGGTTTTTAATTTATCTGTAGTTAATTATTTGTAGAGAACAGAGTTTTCTTTTGTTCAAATGGGTTAAGTTGTAAGCTTTTCCTTAACTTATGCCTTTTCTTTTGTCAAGACTTTTACCTAAACCACTATATTCGAGTTACTCAGGTAAAATGTGTGTGTGTTTTAATTTTGTTTATTTTTCATGAATTTATTCTTTGTACCAATGTTTACAGTAATAGTTCACGGTTCAGTAAATCGTTTTATTGTTGAGTTTTAGGATGTCATTAAACGAAAGATGTTGTTCGACACGGTGAGACGGCCGACTTCCTCGTAATTTGTCATTCGACTTTATGTCGACTGTTTACGTAATATGAATTTATTATTATGGATGTAGATTTACTATCACAAATACCGGGTTAGTAACACTCGTAATCCCACAAAATGTTACGTCATTTACTGTATTATAAAATACCCCAAAAACTTTGTTACTAATGAAAGTTATTACTTTACAATCAACAGCAAAATGCCTTTAGCATTTTTTTTAAAAGACTGTAACGACCGGAGGTTACATTATTTTGCAGAACACAAACCTGGTGCCTGACACAACAGGAGTAGTATAGGAACGGGAAAATGTTTTTTTTTTTAATTAAATACAGACGTTAGAAGAGTAACCATGTATTAAATACCACATCCAGATTATGAAAAATCTGATAGAATTTAATCAATTACGTAAAAGACGCGACGAAGTGACCGTGTTTTATAATTTGAGGTTATAAAAACGCGGGAAATGTAAATCACGCGCGATCGTAGAATTATTTTCGCACTTTTTATCGCGTGTAGACGATATTATAGTTCTACAATAAATTAGACTCGGTAGATGACTTTATGACTGTCAGAATTGTCCACTTTGTGAGGTTTTTTTGTGATTATGAGACTCGTCATATAGATGCCAAGACGTGTTTTTGTGAATTAAATGTTGGTGGTGGTGATCGCTGCCCATAGACATATGCAAATGCAGATGCGTTGCCTACCCTTAATCTACGGAGAAGACGCACAGAAAGAAGATAATTCCGCTTCCCATGCGTCCCCATCATGTCCACTTCCCTTTCCCATCACTTCCTCGTAAGAAAATGATAGGAAGGGAAAGTGGACTAAAATTAGGCCTTAGTTGCCAATACCAAAACGCCTTATTTTCTGACAAGTTATATGAAATTGAAGTTAATACAAGCGTTTATCTTTGAATTTATGTGTTTATTAGTCTTCAATTTGTATTACGACTGAAAAATGTTAATATTTCACGTATAAATTGTTATGATCGACTGACATGTTATTACGTTGCTAAATTACTCTATTACCAACATTGTGTGGGCCACGTTATAGTTATTATGTGTAGTATCAAAAAAATCTGTTTTACAAGCAAAAAATTAAAAAAATATCTTTGGATTTGGACGCCGAAATACTTAATACAAAAACATTTTTGAGATTCTTCTTAACAAAACTAGTATTACAGCGATGGAATTTCATAGTTTAAGTATTTGTCATTGACGTTAGGTGATCACACATTATTCTCATCATCATCACCCTGTCTTATTCTCTACGTAGAGCCGATATGGCATGAACCCTACCATATCTGAATTCTTTCGCACTATACACATATATTCTTTCACACAAATCATCCATACATTCTTCCGCCTCACTTTACCTTTGTTTTTTTTTATAAGAGAAGGGGCAAACGAGCAACGGGAACACCGAGGTGATTGCGCCTTATAAAGTTGAAGGCGGTGGCCCGGTTGGAAGTACTGCTTCGCTCTACTGAGTACACCTAGCTTTTTAGAGGCCAGCTTGGCCTTGTCTTAAATCCATCCAATATTTTTATTAATATTTTTCGTTTTTTACTGTGTTGAGTCCACCTGTCATCGTATGTGTGGAAATTATACATTCAAAATCTAGCAACACACAACTTATAAGTTTTGCCAAAAGTACGTGCGTCACTACACGAACTTTTTTATCTGTTAAATAATAAAAAGTATTTTTAAATTTTTTTTATTGTCCGTGACACAAATGTGCCCTAAATAAACACTAATAGACTTCTACTAATATATTGTACAAGACTCGACTCGAATATTATTAGAAGAAAAAAGACGGCGAAATTATGATTCTATATTATAAAATACGTCGGCCTTGTCATAATTTATTTGGTCAACCGAACGGTTATTTTAAAAATTCTGAATTCCTACCAACTAACTCGTTAAGCCGAGAAGAAAACGCAGAGGTTTTATTTGTGCGTTTTTTAAACAAACTTTGAAACGAATTGCAACACATCTGCAACTTTGAATACAGATTATTAGCATTTTTTAACTTTTAACGGCAAATGCACTTCTGAATTTAAAATCGAGAGTCTCGGTCCTATTTGAATATTTCATTGACCAAAAAAAAACTAAATTGTAAGTTGAGAATTTTAAACCATAAGAGTAATTATTGAATTAAAAATATGTGAATAGGTTTTAACTTACCTTCGGTGAACTTTTTGTTTCAGGCAAATGAGTTTTATTATCTTGTAATAACTTTGCCTCGCTCATCCACAAAAAAATTAAAAATGTCAACACACAGAGTCGTCCATTCTTTTTCTTAAATGCCATTTTTAAATAATAAATTGGAATAATTATTATTATAATTATTTTAATGTATTAAAAATAAAATAACTATTTATAATAATTTTCGCGCGTATTTTTGTTTGAAGTTTTATTAAAAATGGCGGGAAATATAAGTTGTCAAACCCGAATGGCGGGCTCCAGTAAACTGGAGTCGTAGGCACAGACTGCAAGACGGTATTTATTTTTAGATTTTATCGAAGGCACAGTATTAACAGAATCTACGTCACTAGTAACATGTAACAACATTTAATTTAGCATTTCACACGTTTCCGAACTAAAGATTGACAAATGACTTTCGATTTTCCTTTGATGTATTTTTTTTTAATGAAGATATAGAGCAAAAGGTTAATGCCAGTTTCGACGGTTTGAAAACAAATTAACACTGGCTGTTATTAATGTGTTTTTTTTCTTAATTTCTTTAATGGTTGTTCGTGATTTTTGTTTAATGTTGATTTTACAAAGTGCTTAATACTGTTGCTAAATGAATTTTTAATTTTGAACGTAGTTTTAGAAATCTTTAAGTAGATTTGCGTCATAAAATCAAGCAAATTTTTAAAGGTGAATACAAAATCATACCCTAATCTATACTAATATTTATTATAAAGAGAAAAACTTTGTATTTTTGTTTGTAGTGAGATAACTCAAGAATTACTGGACCGATTACAAAAATTCTTTCACCATTAAAAAGCCATATTATCCCCGAGTAACAGGCTATATTATTTAATTCCACGCGGACGAAGTCGCACCCAACAGCTAGTATATTTAGAAAGAGATGGCTTTCTGTTTCAAGATTAGTTTGAAAGTCGTAAAGCTATTTTCGTATTTTTTTTGTTTTAGATGTTTTTTATTACTCATATTTTTCAAGTTCAAGCGTAAGACTGTAATGTTTATTGTTTTTACACAATTTACTATACGATTCAATACGAATACTGTTTGTTTCTAGACTTTGTATTTTGATCTCACGTGATATACGGAATAAGTTTTTGTATTTTTAATTTCTTGCAGTGAAAAAACCTTAATCATCCACAACTTTAACGCATTTAGCTGATCTTTATAAGGAGAACAACAAGATAAAGCTATCTCTTTCTTGCAGTCCAGGATCTACAATTTTTTTAAGGGGGGCAAACATTTTAAAATGTCGCCCTAGTCTATATAATTTCATCTGATGTCTGGTGTACTGTTGTAAAGTTCGCTAAATTATGAACAGTCAATTTATTTATAAAATATGAAGTATGCTCCTTATATTTGCCGACCGAGCCTCGTTCCCGGCTTGCTCCTAGATCCGTGGTTGCTTTTTAGTTCTGGTCTTTACCAAGAAAAATAAAGGAATGGTCAAGTCTACGCTGTATTTAAAAAAAATAATACATCGTCTATTTAATCTTTACACTAGCTTTACGCTGCGAAATATTTGTAAAAACCATTGCTGGGTTTGGTCCTTCGTGTCGGATTTCAGAAAATACATTAGAAAAATGAAATGATGAATTTATCATTTTAAAAATCCTGTTACTACTGAATTTATTTAAGATGTTGCATGATGCAGTACCGATACATTTTAAAATTAACATCTGTCGACCGCAAAATAATAAAAAGGCTACCAGCTATTTCAGAAAGCTAGCTTTTATCACGTAAACAAGACTATAAAATCGAAGAAATTAAAGAATTTATCGAAAAAAAACTGTAAAGTAATAGCTTTTGCGGAGTAAAGCCACATGTTTTGACATCACTTGTTTGATAGAAAACAGACAAGCGCGGGAAAGTGTTAAATGGCGGGAAATGAAAAAGTTTCACCGGGAATTAGACAGATGTATTTTGAGGAAATTAAAAAGTAAATGGTAGAAATACAAAAGTAGTTTGGTAGTAATACAGTCGTACCTGGATAAACGAGAAGTGGATTAATGAGATAGCTCTATAAAGGAGACAAATATTGTTATCCCTTGGATTCTCGATTCAGGTTCGACTGTATTTTATTATTGTTATAATAATTTTTAAATTAAAGAAAACCTGTTTTTATTAACTAATTTATATTTAATAGGGATAAGCCAGGAAAACTGGAGCTGATGATTATCTACATTTCTATACTGATAAAGAAGAAAGATTTTTTGTATATTAGTAATTAACTTAAAAATTACTGGGCCGATTTTAAAAATTCTTTCCCCATTAGAAAGCTACATTATCACTGAGTAACATAAGCTATTTTTTTTAATTCTGGACGTACTAAAACGCAAGCAAAATGTAGTTATTAATCTGATGATTAATTTTCAGTTTTAAAAAAGTACGCACAAAAGAATGCCTTTTCTCGTAAAAAAAATAATTGCACAAAAGTGTTGCCATAAACAAAAATCTATTCTATTATTATTTCCGAACGTTAATGGATCGTGTGGGAGGCAAAGCCGACTGGACTTATACACGACGTGGGCGAAGTTTATTTATAAATTCTATAAACAAAACAATAATTACATGAAATATTCTGTACCAAATATTATGATTGTTATTTTGTATTTATTGTCAGATCTGTGCACCGTACTCACCCAATGGTTTCTTTAGACCGAAGTTAGACAAAAAAACGGCCTTACGCCTAAGCAATGTAACCTTTTTTTATCGCGAACTCGGTCTAAAGCCTTGTACGCATTAGGATAGTATTTTAGTCGAGTAGCAAGTAGCAAGAATTCGAACGAAGGATTTACTAATCTATTCTATTAAAATTTTGCTGTTCGGACACGTTTAGTTACTAAATTACTGCCCTAGTGCGTAGGTTTAGGCTTAAACGAGTCCGAACACTAATAAATCCTTTGATCGGATAAATGCTACTTGCTACTCGACTAAAATACTATTCTGGTGCGAACAAGGCTTAACCTTTTGGAGGCCACGGTCTGCTATTTGTGACAAACGAAGACGAGCCCTGTGAGCCGCGGTCTGCTATTTATGACCAAAAACATGCCCTAAAATTACATTTGAGAGAGTTTTTATTAGATAGTCGTTAAAATATATAAATATATTGCATGTTATCGACATGATTGCTCCAAGCACTATTGATATTTTAGTGATTTCTTACGAATTTGAGCCTTGGCTCACAGGGCACGTTTTTGTTGTTTTGGCTTGGCATCCAATGGGTTAATAAAGTGATAGGTTTACGAGATAAAATACTCGTACAGGGCGTCGTTAAGGTATGGCGCGGTGGGGCGACCGACCAGGACACCGGACAGAAAGGAGCGCTTATAGGCTGGGAATTAGTAAAACAAGATTATCTCTTTATCCCACTTCTCTAAGTCCTAAATACAGGTGCGATTTTAAAAGGGGTCTAAAAAAACAATAACAATTTACGTTTGATTCTTTCGGAGAATCGCATTCCATCTCTATAGTATTTTTTATATTTAGTGTAATTATTAGAAAAAACTTCCGAACTTTACAAATTCATTATCCGCTTATTAAAACGTCTTGTTTAAATGATTTACTGTGTTATAAGATTTAAACAGAATGCAAAACATAACCAGTATTAGTATGGTTCAATTTCTTTACATAGAACCCTCCATATGCATTAGTATAATATTGTATAATCTGTGTTGTTTGAATATAAGAATATTTGGTAATTATTTTTTTTATCGCAAGTAAGAGTTCTTGTGGTATACAAAAAAAACAAGCAATAATTTGATTATCATCTATATTTCTTTAAATAAACATAATTAAAAAGTTGATGGAATATCACCATTAGAAATGTTTGAACATTTTTTTATAATGGCAACACTAAACAAGATGGTATCTATTTTCTAACCTTAGGGCTTTATTAGATCGATGTCACGCAAAAAACGGCCATATGTCAAAGCAAAATCTCCGTTTTATCACGAACTCGGTGTAATGAAGCCTCTAAGGTTATAATTATTGCTTGATCGTCTACTTCTTGGGGGAGACCATTTCTTCCAATGCTTTGAGTTCAGCTGAAAAAAAAAAAATTGAGATTTATATTAGAAATAGCTGCTTTTGCAACTCCATTGTACGGAAGTAAAATATAGTATGTGTTTTTTTTTTAATATTATAAAGTGGCTAATGAGCAAGACGCCACCTGGACTTGGTGAAATAGCAAAGCAATCGCTGCCCATAGACATCTGCGATTGCAAATGTGTTGCCTACCCTTAATCTAAAGAGGAGGACACGCACAGAAAAATGATAATACTTTTTCTATGCGTCCCCTCCCCTGTCCAATCCACTTTCCCTTTCCATCATTTCCTTATTTGAAAGAGATAGGCAGGGAAAGTGGACTAAAATTACCTGCCCTAGTTACATTTGCCACAATTATAAAATACGGCTAACATACCTGCAGCAGCAATAGCTTTCTCTTCCTTCAATTTTGCATCTCTGATCACCTTTTCTTTGGCTTCAACCTCACGGAACGCGGCTTCCTTCTTTGAAAGTCTGCTCTGATGGAAAGCACCGTACAGGACACCGGCGGTTAAGAACGACCAACGGCCGAACTGAAAAGTAATAACACATAAATGTAATAAGAATTCTTTAATTAAAACAAAATGGTTAAAAATGTGTTTCATTTGTTTAGTTAAATACATACTTTTCTTCGCTTATTCTTTGCCTAGTTATTGGAATATATAAATTTGAATTTAAAAAAAGAACACTTCATTTTTTTCTAAGGGTTGATGTAAGAAATTTTATGCCAAGTAATTTCTATTAACGTCAATGTATCAAATATTAAAAAAAACTAAAGGTTATAAAATTTATTGCAAAATAGGGAAGAAAGTAAAGAGTTAAAAGAAAAGAAATTAACAAGGGTAAATATTACTATACATGTTACATAATAATATATTGAAAAAATATTAAAATATTTACCCGGATTAAGGGCGATACCCTGACTGGTGGTCCATAAGGAAGGTCAGACATTTTGCACTATTTCCTAAAGAAATTAAGTGTATGAAAGGAGATTTTTATTAAAATTTCTAGTTGGTCTCCGCAGAGGTTATGATACAGTAGTGTTGCCAATAATATAGAAACGTCTGTTTTAATTTGTTTTACAATGTGCCTTTAAGGGAAAATTATTTGTCTTTTGAAATGTTTGTTATATTTTTCCACATTTCTAAGTTTAAAGTTTTAAGGATTTTTGATTTATATAAACTTTTAAATTCAAATTATTATAAGAATTATTATTTTTTTCTTTGTGGCAATAATATTTTGACATTTAATCGTTCGATGTTTGACGTCATATATTTTATAGGCATGTTCCATGCTATATTAACTGTTATTTCAACTGTTGTTATTCCGTTATAACTATAAGAGCCATATGTACTATTTTCTATGCATTTGTAGATACTTTTAGTGTTCTATTAAATTGCAACAGTAAAATTATACAACGATGTTTATAATCCTGAACTATACACACAAACCGGAGTCCAAAGACAAGAAAGGCTTTTAATTTTGTATTGTAACTTTTACCATATGTTATTTTTTTGTAGGTTTTGGTCAGTTCAGAGGATAACATTTTTATAATTATATATTTAAAATTTATTTTACTCGCTATGTACAAAAATATTGGATGTAAGAATTTTTCGGTGTAAGTTTAGGACAAAAAAACAGTGCTATTTTCCGATTTCATAATGGATTTTAAAATAACAGCAAAAACTGTACCATATTTATAATGTTACATCAACAAATAACGAAGTTACGTTATAAGTTATAACGATATCTAATCAAACAGCTATAATACGAAATATCGAATCAATCAGTCGTCAAAATGGCGTTGATTATGCCGTTCGTGTCTGTTGCAGTTTCAATACTTTACACGCCGTTTTTACTTTTTATTTTGTGTATTATATTCCTTGCGTCCATTGGAAAATCTCTCGGTGTACGGAGGTTATATGTGAATATATTATTGAAGCTATTCGAGGTAAGTTAAGTGAAAATATTTTACCGACTTGATACATTTTTAATCGAATTTGTTAGGTTAGATTTATTTCTATTAATTATAAATTTAGTTTTATCGTTTATGTGTATAAATGCCCGTTATTTTTTATATATTTATCCAATTAGGATGTAAAATAACTATCGTGGGAGTATTTTGATTGGCACAGGTGACTCACGACACGGAGCGTTTGATTTTATTAGACGTAATATTTTTATTACAAACATATAAACTTCGCATAAAAATAAATATTAATTACATCCCTTCTATATTTTTATGATATCCTAGTATTTCCCTAGGAAAATCTAGGGTTTTTATGTTTTTTTTGGCTTAATTATAGAGACTGTATTTTTACCACATTAATTTTTTATGGTATCCTGGTATTTCGCCAGGAAAATTTGCAGTTTTGTGTTTTTCCTTGTCTCTTATTTTTATGGTATCCTAGTATTACGCTAGGAAAATCTAGTGCTTTTTATGATTTTGCTTGTCATTTTATTTATGTATGCTTTCTTGTAGAGACTGTATTTTTTTTTCATTTATTTTTATGTTATCCTAGTAACTTCTCTAGAAAAATTTAGGGATTTTTAACATTTAATTATGCTTTCTTGAAGAGATTTTCCATGGTTTGAAGGTATCTTATCTCCAGTATGGTTCAACTGTTGTCAGGATCAAGCCAAATGGAGGTCTGTTGTCACCGCCTACCCCTCTGGGTTCGGGCTTGAATTATGTTGTTGTTGATCTCAATATTTTTAACATAATCTAAAAGAACACATACTTTAAAAAAAAACTTGCTGATGAAGTTGCCAGCAACAATTACTTTATTTATAACTAGCGGTCGCTTGCGACTTCGTCCATGTGAAACCTTTACAAAATAAATTTGAAACAGTAACAGAAACCCTTATGCATTTTCAAGTTACAAACTCTATACAAACTTTGGACCCTTATTTCGGACCCTTAGGGGTCTAATTTCTTAAAATCCTTTCTTAGTTCACACCTATGTAGTAACAGTAACCTCTATACAACATTTCAAGTCTCTAGACCCAGTATTTTTGGCTGTGCGTTGATTTTACAATTTCCATCTACTCTTTTAAAATAGATAAAATGCTAGTAAAATATAGTAAATGATTTTTAAAGTATAACTAAATTAGTGCTTCATTATGTCTATTCATTTGTTATTATTAGGAGTTTGTTTGTTCTGGAATCTTCTATTTCCAATAACATTTCACCTTTATCAAGGTCTTAATGTTATCTGCAAAGAGTTTAAGACATTGGTTTATAATAATTTATGATTATAACTTACTAATACCTATACTAATATTATAAAGAGAGAAACTTTGTATTTTTGTTTGTATTGAAATAACTCAAGAACTACTGGGCCGATTTCAAAAATTCTTTCACATTAGAAAGCTACATTATCCCTGAGTAACATAAGATATATTTTTTAATTCCGCGCGAAGTTGCGAACAACAGCTATAGTAATAAAAAGAGAAAAGATTTTTATTTGTTGGTATATGTTGAAATAACTCAATAACTGGGCCGAATTAAAAAATTCTTTCACTCATAGAAAGCTACATTATCCCCGAATAACGTAGGATATATTTTTGAATTCCGCGTAAAGTCGCGAGCAACAATTAGTTGGTTTATAAATATACATTCCAGTACTAGTCATATAATAAATATTTATATGTATCCATAATGTAATGACCTTTGCCTAGTTGACTCTGACTTAGATAAGTGACGCACTTTTCATTGACACATCTAAACACCATTTTAAATGATATAATGCTGATACCAAAGATATATTATACTATAGATGGAACACTCGAAGCCTAAAAGTGAGTTTCTTTGACCTCCGGATCTCTCACGTAGGGAGATTTCCTCTATTGTTGACCTCTAAATTATATTTGCCGACATAAAAAGTCGACCGAATGAAACCTCTTTTCTCAAATTTAAATTTTATTGTATAGCAGTTACTAAAGTTTAATATTATAATTAATCGAGACATTTTTAAAACGCTAATTAAAAATTTATAACAACCTTTGTTAAAAATTGTTTGGATTTAAATAGTTTTAAATAAAATAATAATAATGAAAAACGATAATTAACATGTTAATGATTATTTTAGTTTATTCCATTGTTTATTTTAAAAATTTAAATGAACACACAATTTTCCTAACTTGGGTAATTTTTTCATGATGCTGGCAAGATTTTAATTTTTTAATAATTTCTTTCCCGGCACGCATTTTAACGTCAAATTAATATGGAGCGCTCCCTCTATGTATAATATCTCTTTGGCTGATACTAAATACTGCATTACTTACTTAACCCTTAAATGCATAATGTTGTTTTTAAACAACATACTAAACAGTAATACATACATTTTCTAGACAGTCTATATATGTCTATTACACGAATATATTTTTTAAACATAAAACAAAAATCATGCATTTAAGGGTTAAGTCGCTTAAATACTAAATTACTTATACTCGACTAAAACACTTTTCTGGTGTATATAAGACTTTAGGGTCCTTCAAGAAGCGAGTATATATCTTTTTAACAGGCCAGTAACGTGTTCGCAGTTCCTCTAGTGTTGCGAATGTCCCATGGGCATCGTTGATCATTGACACCTCAGTGTTCCCGCCGCTCGTTTGCCCCTTCTCATATAAAAAAATCAGTACATTGTAAACAATTTTTAGTAATTTAAGTAGACTGGCCCATGTTTTCCCCTCCCTTCAGGAAATGCGTTTATGCAGTGCAGCTGGGCAGTGCAATGGCGTAAGGAGTGTGGGACTCGCTGACCACAGTAGAGCGTATCACCTCCTAAAAGGCCGGCAACGAATCTGTGGTTCTTCTGGTATTGTAGATGTCCATGGGCGTTGAAGATCACCTCGGTGATCCCGCTGCTCGTTTGCCCCCTTTTCTTATAAAAAGAAAGGTGACCAGAATACCCACTAAAACCTGACCCATGATCTCCCCCTCTAGTTAATGGCCGTGCGCTGTCAGCGTGGACGCTCCATAGTAGTCGAAGTCCGTGCGCTGCCGTCAGCATACAATTGATAATATAGACGGATATAAATAAATATACTTCCTTGAATACACGAATTATTATCGTGGTGTATTATCTATACGTAATCCAGGTAAAAAATATATTAATGCAAAGGTCAGGTTTAAAAAAATGAAAAAATAGATTAAAAAAATTTATGATAAGAATGAACGTAGGAACGTAATTCATGTTTGAAAAAAATAAAATACAGCTTTCGCCCGCGTCTTTGCGTGGAATTAAAAACATCTAAGTGTAAGGCTATGTTTCAGATTATGTTCTAATAGCTGTTCGTGACTTTTTTTATTACAAAGTGTCAAACGAGCAAGGGGCCACTAGGATTTGCTTGAAAAATCCGAGGCGACCCCTGCCCATATTCATCTGCAATTGCAGATGCGTTGCCTACTCTTCATCTACGGAGGAGACGCACATCAAGAGGATTAGTATCTCCTTTTATGTCTCCCCTACCCCGCCAATCAGCTTCTCCTTCCCATCATTTCTTTATAAGGAAGTGCTAGGAAGAAAAAGTGGTTTTATATTAGGCCTCCGGCATCACACTCCGCGGACGAAACACGGAATTGCTTCCATTTGACTCTTGATGGTGAAAGAATTTTTGAAATCGGCTCAGTTAATGAGTAAATTACTTCCTACTCGACTAAATTACTATCCTAGTGCGTACAAAGCGGTAAGCCTTGTACGCACTAGGATAGTATTTTAGTCGAGTAGCAAGTAGCAAGTATCCGAACAAAGGATTTACTAATCTATTCTACTAAAATGTTGCTGTTCGGACACGTTTAGTTACTAAATTACTATCCTAGTGCGTAGGTTTAGGCTTATACGAGTCCGAACAGTAGTAAATCCTTTGTTCGGATAAATGCTACTTGCTACTCGACTAAAATACTATCCTGGTGCGAACAAAGCTTAAGCGACAGTAACTATATTTACAAAATAAATCGCTTCAGTATCAGTATATGAAGTTAATTTCCGGTAATCAATATGTACTTTGATCATTGATAAACATTTTAGCAATCGTACGGGCGTTTTTTTAACGCGCGTTAAAAAAACGTTGATATAAAACAAAAACATTTACAAGTATCCGTTCATTTGGCGGCGATTTTTAATTGCAACGCTGTTTTATTAAATTCATTTAGTTTAAGCAACAATAAGCTCATAATTTGTTAGTAACAACTTAATATCTATTTTAGTATAAAAATACCAATTTAAACCTACATTACATACAGTTATATATACTACCATTATGCAGTTTTATCCCGCAGCGTTGCTTTTTGAGCGTTGGATAAACGGAACAAGGGTTTTAGTGTTAAAAAAGCGTGTGTAAGTTGGCCTATATGAAAATGTATTTGTATTTTGTACTATTTCAACGCTTTAAAAGGTTAAAGGTTTTGACCCATGGTGGGCGCCATTTTCCGCGACTCCACGACTAGCGCGTATTTTGCGTGAATACACATATCTTTGAACTTCTTCGCCGATATGTGCAGGTTGCATCACGATGTTTTCCTTAACCTATGAGCGTCGGTAAATATGTACATATGAAAATCGAAAATCACATTGGTACATGGCGGGATTCGAACTCGGGACCTGCGGTTTACAAGTCAAGAGCGAAACCCCTGAGCCACCGACGCTCTTATCGCGCGTTATAAAAACCCTCGTGCGTGCTCGCTTAGTATAGATTTATACTGTCGAAATACATTTAAAATTATATTGTTACCCCGTTCTTTATTATTCTAAAAATAGAGAGCAATGCAGGTGTGGAAACAAAGACCTTTGTTATCATAATGATGCGCCAGAATTCAGTCTTCCGGACGTTTTATATCCTTTGTTTCTATATGTAAATAAATATATACGTCTCTATAGCCTTGTTCGCACCAGCGATTTTTCGATCGACGATATCGCTGATGGAATCGACAAAAATGTATGAAACAGACATTAACAGTCGATAAAATTATATGATTGTCACGTGTGAGATATCGAACGTCAATGTCAGTTTCATACAACTTTGACGTTCGCTATACATTCGCTTCGTAGCGAATGTAATTTGGGCAACCCCCAGGATAGTATTTTAGTCGAGTAGCAAGTAGCATTTAGCCGAACAAAGGATTTACTACTGTTCGGACTCGTTTACGCCTAAACCTACATTATATTTTATTAGTAGAGTATAAGATAGTATTTTAGTCGAGTAGCAAGTATCAGAACAAAGGATTTACTAATCTATTCTACTAAAATATTGCTGTTCGGACACGTTTAGTTACTAAATTACTACCCTAGTGCGTAGGTTTAGGCTTAAAAGAGTCTAAACAGTAGTAAATCCTTTGTTCGGATAAAAGCTACTTGCTATTCGACTAAAATACTATCCTGGTGCGAACAAAGCTTAAACGTGTCCGAAGAACAACAGTAACAGTGGTAGAGCCCGCTTTAACGTCTTCGCACGAATTGTCCGGCTCGCGCTGACATACCACACACAGAAGACAGGCGTCAAGTGTAAGCAATTCCATGTTTCGTCTGACGAGTGTGGTGCCGGACCTAATTTTAGACCACTTTCCCTTCCTATCCTTTTCTTATAAGGAAATGATGGGAAGTGGAAGTAGATTTAGCGTGGGAAGGACTCATAGGAATAGGAGTTATCCTCTTGCTGTGCGTCTACTCTGTAGATTAAGGGTAGGCAACGCATCTGCAATTGCAGATGTCTATGGGCAGCGGTCGCTTCGCTATTTCAGCGAATCGACCGCTGCCAATTTATAATATAAAAAAAATTGTAGAGTATATTAGTAAATGCTTTGTTCCGTTACGTTTGGTCAAGTCAAGAATTGTGATGAGTGTGAGTGTTAGAATTAATACGATGTTTTAATTAATTATTTTACGTAACTTAAGTGACTAAGTAATGTACTTTACGTGACCGATATTTCAACGTGTTGTATCACTTCATTATAATAACAATGAAATTAATCTATGTAATACTGGTTTGTTTTTTGTACGACCGAAGACGCATGTATGACCTTAAAGTATGTAGAGCATAGATTAAAAATAACAGATAAGTCGATGAGGATGAAATAAACAGGGAGCTACGTCCGCGATTTGGTTGGGATAGCGCGGGATCGCCAAGTTTGGAGAGATTTCTTGGCCAGGGCCCACTTCAGGTCATCGTGTCACCCTAGTTAGTTAGATAAGACATGACATATGTCACACTGACAGCGACTAAGACATTTATACGAAAAATACGTAACGTGACAAAGACAGTGACATAGATCTTTGGTCCCTTTCTCCGTTTGCGATTTTGTTTGTTTGGGTCCAGGCTAAGACCCAAACAAATGTGACGTATCATATAGTATTGTGGCGCTCCAAGCGTAATTTTGGGGAACTAATTTTTCATACGTCCCAGGCAAAGACTTGAGACATGATGTTATTGGTTTAAAGCCGTAAAGTGATGCACACACGACATACGTATGACGTAGTCTAAGGCATGTTTTGTCCCTCAACCTTCCTCTTTCTACGATCTATGGTCATTAGTACAATCACTCAGTTGTTTCATTCTTGTCAAATTAGTCATTTATTTTTTAGTTTTCACTTAAGTTTCTAATAAATAAAAATCATAGGATTATCTGATTAGATATGAATTTCTTTTAATCGATATAAAACGATTTGTTACCAACACTATTTGTATTCAAGGTCATTTAGTCCGGAAGGTCATATATTCATGATCAAATGTAATCCATATTTTATATTCTTACTAAGAAAAACATAATCCTAATCCTTACATAGTATAAAACAATAACGTTTTTTTATGTTTGTCCCTATATATGCTTGAATCTTTAAAACTACGCAACGAATTTTGATGCGTTTTTTTTAAAGTGATTCATAAGGAAGGTTTTCATGTATAATACATTCACAATATAGTAGAGTACCACTGATAATTTAGAGGTTTTTAATATGATGTCGTAAACACATTTTTAGCGCTTACATTGCAAACGCTGCTGTATTTAGTATCAGCATTATACAGATTTGCACCCGTGCGAAGCCGGGGCGGGGCTATTAAGTATTATATTCCTCTTGCTATGCGTCTCCTCCGTAGATTAAGGGTAGGCAACGCTTCTGCAATTGCAGATGTCTATGGGCAGCGGTCGCTTAGGTTTTTCAACGAATCCTGTTGGCCACTTGCTCGTTTTACATTATATTTATGGCAAGATACAGGTCAGAAGTAATAAAAACATGTAGATTGTTAAATTTTTATGATCTCTAATGACGTTTAATTGCGACTTATGCATCTTTGTTATATTACTATCTGTTTGAGAATTCGTCCGCGTGGAATTTAAGAATAAAGCCTATGTTACTCGGGGATAATGTAGCTTTTTAACGATGATAGAATTTTTGAAATCGGCCCAGTTATTTTAATACATAGAAACATAAGAGCGTCGGTGGCTCAGGGGTCTTAGCTCTTGACTTGTAAACTGCAGGTCCAGAGTTCGAATCCCGCCATTTACCAATGTGTTTTTCGATGTTCGATTTTCATATGTACATATTTACCGATGCTCTTAGGTGAAGGAAAACATCGTGATGCCTGCACATATCGGCGTAGAAATTCAAAGATATGTGTATTTGCAAAATACGCGCTAGTCGTGGAGTTGCGGAAAATGGAGCCCATCATGAGTCGAAACCTTTAACCTTTTTTTAAAATAGAAACATGTTACTATAGATGAATGCACTGTTAGGTAAAATTTTGCCATATTCGGGAACTGGAATATTCAACCAAACAAGGATGTTTAGGCATATGAGGGAAGGCGCTGGTATCGGTTGGTTCTGTAGGAAAATACGTTAAATCTTTTCTTTGACCTTCATTGTATAAGGACATAAAAACTTGCACAAAAGCTGGGCTCTAGGGCACAGAAATGGGTGTGAAATAAGAGTTCTGGACTTTACATGGCCTTAGTCATTGGTAAAGTGGTCGTAATCGGTTAATCAACTTATCGTATCGTATAATCCATTTCAGTGTAGATAATATATTTTTGTATGTATTTAATAGATAATTATTAAGGCTGGTTGGTGACGGTGCTAACGATAAATACTCCGTCACCGTGACATTCAGGTCGCCGTCAGAGTGACATTGAAACCGGCCTAAAGGCTTGTTCGCGCCGGGATAGTATTTTAGTCGAATAGCAAGTAATTTAGTTACTAAACGTATCCGAACAGAAATGGTAAAGTAGATTAGTAAATGTTTGTTCGGATACTTGCTACCTGCTACACGACTAATATAATATCCTGGTGCGCACAAGGCTTTAGGCTGTCACACTTACGGCGACCTGACCGTAACGCTGACAGAGTACTGACCCGTCAGCGTCGTCAGCAACCAGTCCGAACAAAGGATTTACCAACCTACTCTATTATTTCCGTTCGGATACGTTTATTTACTAAATTACTTGCTACTCGACTAAAATACAATCCTAATTCGTTGAAGGCTTAATGGTTAAATTCTAAATCATCATTAAAATATGTAACAGCCACTTAAGTTCCAAAGTCTTTAATTTGACGTCTCATTTTATATCTATATATATAAAACTCTAACGTGACTGACTGACATAGATATCTATCAACGCACAGCCTAAACCACT
>QDHC01002179.1:257255-276801 GCA_013186455.1 Papilio dardanus tibullus
CAGTGGTTTAGGCTGTGCGTTGATAGATATCTATGTCAGTCAGTCACGTTAGAGTTTTATATATATAGATACAGAACATCCTTGTTCCTGGTACTTGTGATACATAATTAGGTCCAATAAGACCCCTGCTCTATATTATTTAGTTCCGAGTGTCCTCCAGTATCGTATCGACGACTTATTGGTCCTCATTTATCGCAGTACTTTATACATATTTTTCGGAATAAGTGGGAAGGGGTCCAATTTGTTATTAAGTATTCTAAATAACAGGTTTTTGTAAATATTTTTTTTTGTTGAATTTATCTTAAATAACAATGCGTTCTCATAATTTATTTATTAAATATTCAAGGATATGAAAAATATTTCAATCATTAATTATCATGGATACAAAGATTTTCAACAAAAAATATCAAATATAATAGTCGTTTTGATTTGACAAAAAATTTAACAGGGGAGTTTAGGTGTAATAACCTATGTCTCGGAGCGTCGGTGGCTCAGGAGTTTAGCTCTTGACTTGTAAACTGCAGGTCCCGAGTTCGAATCCCGCCATGTACCAATGTGTTATTCTATTTTCGAATTTCATATGTACATATTTACCCGGCGCTCTTACGGTGAAGGAAAACATCGTGATGCCTGCACACATCGGCGAAGAAATTCAAAGATATGTGTGAAGTCGACCCGCACTTGGCCAGCATGGTTGACTACGGCCTAGTCACCCCTTAGGGTAGGCACCGAGCCCCTCGGTGGGGACGTTTAATGAGCAGTTTAACCCCTGAGACACTGACGGTCTTTTACATATTTTCTGACAAAACCAAACAAAGCAGCACCTCATCGGCCTAAACCATCGATTAAATGAACCAGATGAGATATGACATATGTCACACTGACAGCGCCTGAGACACATTTATACGAAATATACGTAACGTGACAAAGACAGTGATACCTTTGGTCCCTTCCTCCGTATGCGATTTTATTTGTTTAGGTTCAGAAATATGACTCAAACAAATGTGACGTATCATATAGTATTGTGGCGCTCCAAGCGTATTTTCGGTGAACTAATTTTTCATACTTCCCAGGTAATATTTAAGACATGATATTATTGGTTTAAAACCGTAAAGTGATGTAACAACATAGCTGATGTAGTCTAAAGCCCAGTTCGCACCAGGATAGTATTTTAGTGGATTAGCAAGTAGCATTTATCTGAACAAAGGATTTACTACTGTTCGGACTCGTTTAAGCCTAAACCTACGCACTAGGGTAGTAATTTAGTAACCAAACGTGTCCAAACAGCAACATTTTAGTAGAATAGATTAGTAAATCCTTTGTTCGGATACTTGCTACTTGCTTCTCGACTGAAATACTATCCTAGTGTGTACAAGGCTTAAGGCATTTTGTCCCTCAACCGTATACACTATAGCCATTTCTATATCTTTCTCTTTCTACGGCCTAGACATTCATTGCGGCCCGTAGTAACGAACTCTGTATATGAAATAATTTAAATATAGAAAGCGGTAGAAAAAAATAACTTTAAAATGAATTTATAAACATAATATTAAGTTTTTGCCGCGATCCAAACTTGTTACGTAAATGTTTAAGTAACTTTCGACCTTGAGGTAAAGGTGGGGCTCCACTTCGAGCGAGATTAATAAGACATTTGTTTAAGATACTACATAGTAATAGAATAAACAATACATTCGGCAATTAAACTTACTGTACGACATTAAGGTCACTCGTAACGTCCGCGTTCTCTTTCAACCCTTCTGTGTAATGGGGGTTAGTAATATTGTATGAAATTCCTGGTAATATCACGAACAAGCTGTCGCCAGCGAATTTGTCCGCACAGAATTATAAAACGTAATAGGTTTTATATCTCTGCTGTTAATCGAGTTCGGGTGGATTACCCAAAGTATATGCGCTGAAAAGCGATTCGATAGCGAACATCAAAAATGTATAGAACTGACAATAACGTTCGATATCTCACACATTTTTTTATATTATAAAGTGGCAAACGAGCCAGCGGCCACCTGAACTCGCTGAAATAGCGAAGCGGTCGCTGCCCATAGACATCTACAATTGCAGATGCGTTGTCTACCCTTAATCTTCGGAGGATTCTAAATTTGTATGCAACTGACATTGACTTTCGGTATCTCACAAGTGACACAC
The DNA here is from genome assembly GCA_013186455.1 of Papilio dardanus tibullus. NCBI lineage: Eukaryota > Metazoa > Arthropoda > Insecta > Lepidoptera > Papilionidae > Papilio > Papilio dardanus. Next base: position 259,416 of record QDHC01002179.1, read on the forward strand.
AAGTGACAATCACATCACAATTTGTCCGAGAATTTCGTCCGCGTGGAATTAAATAATATAGCCTATGTTACTCGGGGATAATGTAGCTTTCTAATAGTGAAAAAATTTTTGATCGATTTTTGATTGATTGAATCGGTCCAGTACTTCTTGAGTTATTTCAATATAAACAAAAATACAAAGTTTCTCTCTTTATAATATTAGTATAGATTACTGTCCTCTCCGCTGTTATTACGTACCTACCTTTACACAGTTACTTACACATGTAAGATAATCTTAGAACGATTTGCTTTGTTTTGATTTATAATGATCTTTAACATTCTTCATTTGAGAATTGTTTAAAATTGAGTTTTGTTACGTTCTCTGTAAGATCCGTAAATCAGTTAAAGATTTAAGCATACTTAGCTGAGAGATAGAGGCCGCTTCAACATCATCGCACGAATTGGCTCGCCCGGTGACATACCAAACACACAGAAGACAGGCGTCAAATGGAAGCTATTCCGTGTTTAGTCAGACGAGTGGTGCCGAAGGCCTAATTTTAGTCCACTTTCCCTTCCCTTTTCTTATAAGGAAATAATGGGAGGAGGGGCTTAGCAGGGGAGGGGACGTATACGTAGAGAAATTATCCTCTTGCTGTGCGTCTCCTCTTCCGTAGATTAAGGGTAGGCAACGCATCTGCAATTGCAGATGTCTATGGGCAGCGGTCGCTTAGCAGCGAATCCAGGTGGCCGCTTGCTCGTTTGCCATTGCATAATATATACAAAGAAAGCGACTTTGTTTTATACTATGTAGTGATAAGACTTGCTTCAATTAATCTTTTAATCATTTTGTTAGATATGTTTACAAATGCTTTATTTTCTTTTCCAGTATGGCCGCCAGCATATTGAAGTTGCAAAGAAACTGCAGAGAAGTGACAGCTCGGATGAAGAGGAACCAATCGTCCTCGATGATAAGCCACCTTCAGCTATTATTAAAGAGAATGGAGTTAATGGTATGTAGAAATAACCCATATAAATAAATTGAACCATTCTCCAACTGGCAACAACTCACAAACTGACGACAGTAAAATATCCTAAACAAATAAAAAATAAATAGTTTAATTTGACCCATGATGGGCTACATTTTTCCTTCACTCCATGACTAGCGTATTTAACGTGACTTCACATGTGTTTGAATTTCTTCGCCGATATTTCCTTTTTAAATATTTTGTTTATTATATTATAAAGTGGCAATCAAGCAGCCATCTGGGTTCGCTGAAATATCGAAGCCACCCATAGACAGCTGCAATTGCAGATGCGTTGCCTACCCTTAATCTACGGAAGAGAGGCACAGGAAGAGGATAATTCCTCTTCATAGCGTCCCCGCCATTCCACTTCCCATCAATTCCTTACAAGAAAAGGTTTCTTTCTAAACCAAGTTTCTCGCTTATGGAGGTAGCTCGTCGAGAATAGGGAATGACTCCCTTATAGAGATTTCTCGCTTAGCCAGGTTTAACTGTATAAAGTATTTGACTCGTTTTCACCAACTATGTTACGTAAGGTTTGAGGCCAAAGAAATCTTAATATCTTCCGGTATGATGTTATTTTAGTTTGCATTAACGAAACATGCACAAAATATGTTGGTTTTTTAAAGTCTTCGTATTAGAATTGTAGTTTAGTCGAGTAGCAAGTAGCAAGTATCCGAACCGAGGATTTAGTAATCTATTGTAGAAAGAGAAAGGTATAGAAATGGTCCAAGCGTATGTGGTAGAGTCATATGACGTCATTAGCAATGTTATAAACCAATAACGTCATCTCTTTTGGCATTAGTTCACATAAAATCCGCTTGGAGCGCCACAATCCTTCAGGTGTCTGGTCCCAAACAAAAAAATCGTATACGATGAAAGGGACCAAAGATATATGTCGGTGTCTTTGTCACGTTGCGTATATTTGGTATAAATGTGTCTCAGTCGCTGTCAGTATGACATATGTCATATCTGGTTCTTTAATCTATGTCTACTAAACGAAAATGTTGCTGTTCGGATATGTTAAGTTGCTAAATTACTTGCTACTCGACTAAAATACTATCCCGGTGGTACAAGGCTTTAGAGTCAGGTCCTTGATATTGTAACTACCTAAATTCGTCTAAATAGTGAAGCTATCTTTAGACTTGGGAACTCATATGATGTGCATGTTCTTATATAGATTGCGTGATATATAATTTGAAGATTTTTTTGATGATTAGCTGTTGCTCGCGACTTTGTCCGCGTGGAATTAAATAATATAACCTATGTTACTCGGGGATAATGTAGCTATTTAATAGTGAAAGAATTTTTGAAATCGGCCCAGTAGTTGTTGAGTTATTTCAATACATACAAAAATACAAAGTTTCTCTCTTCATAATATTAGTGTAGATATTACATCTGTCTTTATATAGCTGACTGTATAAATACGAAGTTAATTAGAATGTTTTCCTTCCAGGTACAAAAACTACGGTTATCGAACGACAAGAGATACTGGGACCGTCGCCAGAGTTGAACTATCGACGGGTCCAAAATGGACACAAAACGGAACAAGGAAATGGAGAGGTGAGAATCTTTGAAAGGTTTAATAACCCGCCCCGGCTTCGAACGGGTGGAATACTGATACTAAAGCCTTGTCCGCACCATAGTCGAGTAGCAAGTAGCATTTATCCGAACAAAGGATTTACTACTGTTCGGACTCGTTTAAGCCTAAACCTACACACTTGGGTAGTAATTTAGTAACTAAACGTGTCCGAACAGCAACATTTTAGTTGAGTAGATTAGTAAATCCTTTGTTCGGATACTTGCTACTTGCTATTCGACTAAAATACTATCCTCGTGTGTAGAAAGGTTTAAATACACTACAAAAATAAGGAAAATATTTAATTATTTACATCACATTATCCTACGACTTCATTAGACCGATGTCACGCTAAAAACGGACTTACGCCGAAATAAAATCTTTATTTTTATCGCAAACTCGGTCTAATGAAGCCAGAGGTTTAGAAACCAAAAAAATAACAGTATTTCTCTACTATTTATTAGATTTTTCACGTGGTCCAGTTATCATCTAGGATAAGAAGATGTTGTTTGATGTTTCCAGACAAATTTAGAGTTTCACTTCTACCACTGTATGGACCTGGTGAAGGCAGGTATGGAGTCGATCATTGAGGATCAGGTCACTTCGGTATTTGAGGCTGAAGAGTTGAGGAGTTGGAACTTACTTACTAGGACTAATAGGTATGTAAGACGAGTAGTAGGTCTAGTCATCTCTAAAGCCTTTTTCGCGCCAGAATACTATTTTAGTCGTTTAGCAAATAGCAAGTATCTGAACAAAGGATTTACTTATCTACTCTACTAAAATGTTGCTGTCTGGACACGTTTATTTACTAAATTACTATCCTTAGTGCGTAGGTTTAGGCTTAAACGAGTCCGAACAGTAGCAAATCCTTTGTTCGGATAAATGCTATTTGTTACTCCACTAAAATACTATCCTGGTGCGTACAAGGCTTTAGGGTAGGCTCGGGCCCTTTATTGGGGATATATATTAAGCTGATGATGAACTAGAGATGTGTGCGTTGCCAAGTAGGTGGTTTTAAGGGGGAGCCCCTTAGAGGATCGCAATCTGCAAAATAGATATGAAAATTACTTCGAATGTAGTTCGAGTCCCTATTCCTGACACATCCCCTCTCGACTCCTGACACCTCCCACCCACTCTTGACGCTCCCCACTTTCCTGACTCCCTCTATATAAAATAACTAGCAGTTGCCCGCGACTTCGTCCGCGTGGTGTTTAATATTAACCATGAATCTTATCTTCGGATAGCTCATTGAGTCTAAGGCAAAGGTAGCTGCTAGGAAGCTCGAAGTCCTTACCAAGGTGCAGCTGGACTTCACACCGGGACAGCGTTTTATTCTGTACATAGCACATATCTGGCCGTGTGTGGAATACTGCTGTCACATCTGGGCAGGTGCATCCAAATACCAACTCGCACCCCTGGATTCAGTGGAGAGGCGGGCCAAAAAGTTTATCGGTGACCAAAAACTAAATTTAGTCAATATTAAGCACTGGCGTAAAGTGGCGTAAAGTGGCCAGTCTCTCGGTGTTCTACCGGCTACATTTTGGAGGGTGTGCGCAGGAATTACATGAAATAATTCACCATCACCATTCTACCATCGGACGTTCAGCCGTACGACAGGAATCTGAACACTGAACTGCATCATCTAAGTAGCGTAGGTACCACCTTTTTTTTTTTTTAAGGTCTGGAAATGCGTTTATGCACCCCTACGCCGGGCAGTGCAATGGCGTAGGGAGTGTGGGACTCGCTGGGCACAGAAGGTGACCAGAATACCCACTAAAACCTGACCGCCCTCAAACGCATTACGGCGGGACCGTGGGCACCTGTCGGTTTCGTCCACAGCGCCGCCTGCGTCAGCTGCCAAGCAGCTCCCTCATTAAGGGTTTAGAGTGGGTGGGACAGCAGCATATTGCCGCCGTCTACGACCCACTCTCTTTCGGCGGAGCGGGGGCGCTGAGGGGTCCCCCTCGCGCTCTCGTTCCTTCGCCTCCTTCTGCAACATGACGTGTTCGCAGAAGGAGGCTACGGCTTCCCAGGACCTCTCGCTCCCGATCATGGCGTTAATGACGCCGGGGAGCGAGAGGTCGCCGCCAATACCTAGGTATCAACCTACATTGTGAAAACGCAACATTATACTTTGATCGCCAAACTGTTAGTATTTAAAACGGAACACTGTCGAAATTTTTAACCATTTTTTTTCAATTTGATGTAAGGTCCAAAGATTTTGTTATATTTTACGGAATTAAAAAATCATGTCTAGAACAAAAGTTACAGACAATAGCTTGTAACAGTAATAATGGATGCTTCGAAATTAACCATTTTCAAACCCCAACTTCGGATTGAAAAATATGTTATATTTACTTGATATGTACTCAATTAACTAAATTAAATATCAGAATGTCCTAATTATTTTGCATTTCTTCTTTGCTTTTGCTTGTAAGATTGCTCGTAAGATGATTTTTCGGTTACCCTTATTACTTGTGTTCGCGATATCTTCTAAACTATTCGTCAGATTTAAATAAGGTCAAGGACGATTTTAATCTACATTAAATTCCCCTGATAACAGACACACTTATTTGGATAAGGATTAATATTTAAACCAAAAAAATAACGCGGCAAATTAAGTGCATATTTTAATTGATTTTCAAAAAACAAAAAGTGGTTATTGTGAAAAAACCGTAAAAGATAAACATATGCCATCGCTGACTTTTTTGTAGAACTTTTTTAGATCTACAAATGTCTCGTACATCATTTTTATATAACTCGAGCGGTTTAGCCAGCGTAAGCCAATAACAGGAAAATTTAATGAAATTTTGCGACAGGGTCCAGAAATGCGTTGTTTATTCCTATTTCCTAAACTTTGCGAAAAATAAATTATAGCCTATGTTAGACACAAAGAACGTAGCTTTCTAATAGTGAAAGAATTATCGAAATCGGTTCAGTAGATTTTGAGTTATTTCAATACAAACAAAAATCCAAAAATCCAAAAATCCAAAAATCCAAAAATACAAAGTTTCTCTCTTTATAATATTAGTATAGATAAGGATTAATATGACACCAAAAAAAGTATCAATTTCATTAATTTGACATTGCCGTATATAAATGTACGGCAAGGTGACAAAAAAAAATAATTATATTTTGCGAACCCCTTTGAATTTTTTTTATTTTATTTTTTTCTAAGTCCTTGGAATGTGTCCTTTCAGGGGTCCTAAAATTATCCATTCACTGCAGGGCACTCTGTATAGTAATAAAGATTTTTCCGATCCAAAGACGTCTAGTGGACCTATCTATACTTCTATACTAATATTATAAAGAGAGAAACTTTGTATTTTTGTATTTTTGTTTGTATTGAAATAACTCAAGAACTACTGGACCGATTTCAAAAATTCTTTCACCATTAGAAAGCTATATTATCCCCGAGTAACATAGGCTATATTATTTAATTCCACGCGGACGAAGTCGCGCACAACAGCTAGTATTGATTATTTTTGTTCTACTTGTACCTATACTATTCAGATAGAGATTTTGTATGTATTGAAATAACTCAAAAACTGGATCGATTTCAAAAATTCTTTCACTCATTAGAAAGCTACATTATCACTGAAAAATATAGGATATATTTTTTAATTGATTTTGGCATGATGTGTTTTTTTTTCAGACAATATGAATTCCTAACATGGAGGCTTACTATCATTTGGATGATGGGGTTCATTGTCAGATATTTCTTTTTGTTACCTTTAAGGATATTAATATTCGTTATTGGGGTAAGTAGATTTATTGTAGTTAAAATATATGTATCTATACTAATATTATAAAGAGAGAAACTTTGTATTTTTGTTTGTATTGAAATAACTCAATAACTGGACCGATTTCAAAAATTCTTTCACCATTACAAAGCTATATAATCCCCGAGTAACATAGGTTATATTATTTAATTCCACGCGGACGAAGTCGCGCACAACAGCTAGTAATTATAAAAATCTAATAGCCAAAGTAATTTTGTATAGAGTACTGAAAATAATATCGAATACGATAAATATGTACGAATCTATACGAGAATAAAATTTTGCTATTTTTTTAATATTTTTTCTAATAAGAAATGTTTTGATAATGAGTTGTAGTTATAAAGCTATTTAATTAATCCGACTCGAAGGACCAATTTTTAATTTTGAAGATTTTTTGTTCTGTCGTCTTTAAATGAAGTAGCAGATATCCTACTAGATTGTTTTGTTATTTTCTTGAACTCATTATGTATTATTTTGTATAAAATCGGTAATATTTTGTGCTAAATAAAATCTAAATAAATAAAGTACCAATTAAAATTATTCGCATTCACATATTATATTTGTAAAGTAAGTATATCAAAATAAAACCTACCAAAACCTACTAAAAGTTACCATTGCACTGGTAACACCAGGTGCTGACGCTGCTCTGCACGATGCTATTGGTGAGCACTCTACCAACGAAGAGATTGCGTCGCTTTTTCGGTGCAATATCCTACAAAATATCAATGAGGATACTTATGAGAAGTCTTTCGTGTGTTGTATTCTACCATAATATACAATATCTACCAAAGGACAAAGGTTTCTGTGTTGCCAACCACACCAGCCCGATAGACGTGATAATATTGAGTTACAACAGTTATTTCTCTTTGGTAGTTTATTTTTTTATTGTGTACACATTGTCTGTCCGTTTGAGGGTTCTATTGTTTGGTTGGGTTTGGTGTTTTCATAATTATTGCTGTATTATTTAAAGTTAAATTAGTAATAAATAAATTATCGTTTAGTGGCAACACTTAACTTTAATACCATAAATTACTAAAAGTACAAATACTTTTAAACACAATAAGAAATTCACCATAATCTAACAATAATTATGAATGCACCATAATGTTCTATACTTCGAGAATATTCCTCCACACTAAGAATATTCTACAAACATTCCGGAATATTCCAAAATCATTCGAGAATATTCCACAATCATTCCGGAATATTCACAAACGTTCGAGAATATTCACAAACATTCGAGAATATTCCTAAATCATTCCGGAAAATTCCAAAATCATTCAGGAATATTCAGAAACATTCTAGAACATTTCAAAATCATTTCGGAATATTCGAAAATATCTTGGGAATATTCCAAAATCATTCCGGAATATTCCAAAATCATACCGGAATATTCCAAAATCATTCCGGAATATTCCAAAATCATTCCGGAATATTCCAAAACCATTCCGGAAAATTCCAAAAACATTCCTACACCACAATAACGCATGCATTCGCTTAGGTTTGGTGGTTGATCATCAGTACTGCATGCGTTGGTACATTACCGGACGGTCCTTTCAAGCAGCGCGTCAACTACGCCACCTCTATAATGAGCTTTAATTTTCTATCGAGGTGTATCTCTATGGTCATCACATACCACGATGGGGATATAAATAGACCGAAAAATGGCATATGTGTCGCCAATCATACGAGTCCGATTGACGTTTTAGTGTTGATGTGCGATAATTGTTACTCATTGGTAAGTACTATACAACGAAAAGAGTTACATGTGCTTATGTAACTGTTTTCTTAAATGAGAAAAGAATTGATTTGACGCAATCTGCGAAAAGAGTTACATGTGCAGATGTAATTGTTTTCGTAAATCGTCTAAATTGAAAAATAATTGATTTGAATCAATCTGTGAAAAAAGTTACATGTGCTGATGTAATTGTTTTCGTAGTTCGTCTGAGTTGGAAAATAATTGATTTGAATCAATCTGCGAAAAAGGTTATATGTGCAGATGTAATTGTTTTCGTAAATCGTCTAAATTGAAAAATAATTGATTTGAATCAATCTGCGAAAAAAGTTATATGAGCAGATGTAACTCTTTTCGACAACGGTCTATGGTGAAAATAATGATTCATATTTGTAAGTCTGTAATCTCTGCTCATTCCTTTTGGTTCAGGGTGTTGTTAAAAATGTTAAGTGACCATTAATTTTTAATAGTTGTAAAAATGTTATATTTTATACTATATTTTGGAGAATTAAGTTTTTTTTAAACAGTAAGTTGTTTTTTTTAAATTTTTTTTTTTCATTGTGACGTTTTTTGGGATATCATTAAATTGTGCATGTTTGTGCCGTCTTAATGATTTTGGGGTTATTTTATAAGAGTTTAGAAATCTTTATAATTAGACCTAAAATAAATAAAAATTAATCATTTTTTGTAAAAGTATAATATTAATTGCAGTAGTGAAATACCATAGTAAGAAATAAACGGCCCAATTCTAAAACGTCAACAGTAACAGCGAATCCAGGTGGCCGCTTGCTCCTTTGTCACTTTTTAATATAAAAAATAAGACCAAGATTAAAATCAAAACCCCATATAAATGATCTTTAAAGCCTTGTACACAATAGGATAGTATTGTAGTAGAGTAGCAAGTAGCATTTATCCGAACAAAGGATTTACTACTGTTCGGACTCGTTTAAGCCTAAACTTAAGGACTAGGGTAATAATTTAGTAACTAGACGTGTCCGAACAGCAACATTTTAGTACATTAGATTAGTAAATCCTTTGTTCAGATACTTGCTACTTGCTACTCGACTAAAATACTATCCTAGTGTGTACAAGGCGTTAACGTCGTCTCAAATATGACCAAGATGAACCAAACTCCATATTAAATTATCTTTTAAAGTCGTACGAGGCTTATTTTAAAATTACTTTCAAAATACGAGTTTATTCTCTTAGTTACATAATGGTATACTATTGAACTATTTCAGATCGGTCAGAGACATGATGGTTTCCTAGGGCTCCTGCAGAGGGCGCTCGCTAGGGCTTCGCCCCATATCTGGTTCGAAAGGTCTGAAGTAAAGGACCGACATGCGGTTGCTCGAAGGTACGGTTATAACAGATTCTTTTACAAATATTGTGTTTGTTTTAATCTCTTGGTAGAAAAAATTAAGCTTTTAAAATCGACAAAAACATAGATTTTTTTACCTATGGGAAGAATAAGGTTACATCACTTAAGACACTTTATAAGAGGAACTTTTGTAATTATTTTTTATTGTGTAACGAACAAAAAAAATAAAACTAAACACAATAACTATACCAATTATAACATTTATGCTCTTTATTTTTTTACAAAAAAATCCTGCTCGAAGGACCAACATTGAAATCTTTATACTAACGGCTATATACAGAATTGAAATTTAAAATTTGTATAGATTTCTGTGCTTAAGGCTCCGTTACATTTCTAAATGTTATTTACAAAATATAGATATTAGATTTAGTATTTTTTTATATTTTTTTTTCAGATTGAAAGAACATATTTCAGTACCTGATAATCCACCAATTTTAATATTTCCCGAGGGTACTTGTATAAATAATACTTCGGTAATGCAGTTTAAGAAAGGCAGCTTCGAAGTCGGTGGAACTATATACCCGGTGGCTATCAAGTAAGTTGGTGACCATCTTCAGATGTAACTCTTTTTGCCTCATTGTCAAGTGTAATAACAATTTGCAGTTTATAAATTTAAGTTTACAATTGGACTTGGAAAAGTGTTTCATATTATTTGCAGATGTAATTCTTTTCGCCGTGTTATCAATTGCAATTATGTAATGTGCAGTTTATAAACTAAAGTTTATTTGGACTAAAAAATATATATAAAACTAGCTGTTGTGTGCGACTTCGTCCGCGTGGAATTAAATAATATAGCCTATGTTACTCGGGGATTATATAGCATTCTGATAGTGAAAGAATTTTTGAAATCGGCCCAGTTATTGAGTTATTTCAATACAAACAAAAATTCAAAAATACAAAGTTTCTCTCTTTATAATATTAGGTAACGAAAACAGTTACATCTGCAATTTGCAGTTTAACAATGCCTTAATTTTATGTGCACTTCACTTAATTATGTGCATTAGTTAATAGAGAATTTAAAATGTACCGAAATTGCTTTCTTTCAAAGAAATTGCTTACATCCATTGCTTACTTTTGCTGATAATGGGTGGGGTAAAAAGTTTACTTGAGTACGAGACCCGTTGCTTACTTATGATAACAAGGGAGATGGGGCAAAAAGCTTTAATAAGTATAGGGTTGCTTTACTTACTTTTGAATGACATTTGAGTGTGAAAAACTCTAATAAAGTAGCTATAAGTAACTCGATTACCTCTAAATAAATTATGTTCCCTTTCCAATAGATACGATCCACGTTTCGGCGACGCATTTTGGAACAGTTCCAGATATGGAATGTTGCATTATTTATTAAATATGATGAGTTCCTGGGCTATTGTGTGCGACGTGTGGTATTTACCACCGATGTATAGATATAATAATGAAACTGCGGTAGATTTTGCTAATAGGGTCAAAGCTGTTGTTGCTAGACGAGGTGGTTTGGTTGATTTGATGTGGTAAGTCATTTAATGTTTTTTTAGTATAGAAATTGATAATAAATTGCAATTTATTGATATGTATATAAAATACTAGCTGTTTTGTGCGTCTTAGTTCGTGTGGGATTGAATAATATAGTCTATGTTACTCGGGGATAATGTAGCTTTCTATGAGTGAAAGAATTTTTGAAATCGGCCCAGTTATTGAGTTATTTCAATACATACAAAATACAAAGTTTCTTTATAATATTAGTATAGATATCACAAAGTGAAGGTAGTTCTTTAAATATGAAGTTTTATTAAGCTAGTATAGTATAAAGTTTTGGGATGTTTTCTCACTAATATTTGCCTTCGATTTTGTCTACGTGTGTTTAAAATGACATAGTAAGTAGCCTATGTTTTGTTTCCGTTTTGGAGATAATTTCAAACATCTATCCATCGTACCTAAAGCATTTATTATAGTAACAATTAATTAATTTAATAATTTCCTCTTTTTTGTAATAATCTTTGACAAAGAACATCTGCGTCTTACTCTATGACATGACATTTCATAGGGTACTTACTCTTTGACACGAAATGTCAGAGAGTACTTACTCTATGACACAAGATATCATAGAGTAAGTAACGCAGATGAGTGCTTAAATAAAAAAAACTTTTTAGGGACGGTCAATTAAAACGTATGAAAGCAAAGAAGGAATGGCGCGAGTTACAACAAGAGGAGTTCAGTAAAAGACTAAAGGGGGAGTAGTCTTTGAGGACTGTAGACCGGAGACCAAAGACTGGTCTAGACCGGAGACCGGGGACTTAGTGATATGTGTTGTGATGTACTTTTTATAATGGAATCTAGTTGCAGAAGTGAAAGGCCGTTTAAGTATTGTGTACGCACTATGAGGATCGTTGATTTCGTTTCGCTCGTTTGCCACTTTGTGATTTTTATATTATAAAGTTGCAAACGAGCAAGCGGTCACCTGGATTCTCGAAGCACTGCTCATAGACATCTGCAATTGCAGATGTATTGTCTACACTTAATCTACGGAGGAGACGCAGATTCCTCTTCTTATACGTCCCCTCCACCGCCATGTCTTCCCTATCCCATCATTTCCTTATAAGAAAAGGATAGGAAGGCAAAATGGACTAAAATTTAAATTTCCTTACATAATATTTGAATGGCCCTCAGGGAATAATGGATCGGTGATACTAGAAGTAGTAATCGTTTAAAATGTATATGGTATCATGACGAAAAAGGTTACATCTTGAGATGTGACCTTTTTCTCTGATTGTCTTTCAATAGTTATCTTGAGGTGTAACTTTGTTATATACAAAGATATATTATACTGTAGATGGAAGACTCGATGCCTAAAAGTGAGGCATTTTCTTTGACCTCCGGAGGTCAAATGTAGGGAGTGTTAACCTCTAAATTACATTTGCCGACATAATAAGTCGACCGAGTATAACCTCTTTTCTCAAATTTAAATTGTATTTCATAGTATTTAGTAAAGTTTAATATTATAATTAATAGAGACATTTTTAAAACGCTAATTAAAAATTTTTAACAACCATAAAACAAAAATAGTGTTTGTTAAAAATTGTTTGGATTTTTGTTTTAAATGAAATAATAATAATTAAAAATGATAATTACCGTTTTGAGGAATGTTTTAGTTTATTCTACTGTTTATTTTAAAAATGAAAAAAAAAACACAATTTCCCAAACTTGGGAAATTTTTTCATGATACTGGCAAGTTTTTTTTTAACGATTTCTTTCTTGGCACGCTTTTTAACGTCAAATTAGTATGGAGTGCTCCCTCTATGTATAATATCTCTTTGGTTATATATCTAAAATTAATCTATATTAGATATAACCTTTTTCGCAGAATGTATTGCATCTTTTGTAACATGTAACCCTTTTCGTAAGATGTATTATATCTGATATATCTCGAAATGTAACCTTTTTCGTCTATTGGGTTATATTTGAGATGTAACTCTTTTCGTAGTCAAATCATATATAAAAAAGTATTTGACGTTTTTTTTAAATACTATTATGAAATTTGTATATACGAAAATATATGTCATTTGTATGTGAATTTGTCAGTTTATAAACTAGCTGTTGTGCGCGACTTCGTCCGCGTTTAATTAACAAATATAACCTATGTAACTCGGGGATAATGTAGCTTTCTATGAGTGAAAGAATTTTTGTAATCGTCACAATAGTTTTTGTGTTACAATACATACAAAAATACAAAACTTTTCTTATCTCTTGTATAGAAAAATGTATATTATAAAGTGATTTTGTTCATAAACTAACGAAAAAACACGTTAAATCAATAATTTATAATTTTACTAATGTAAAATCTAGTCGGTTTGTAATCTGTCTAAATTCACAATTATTTATATCAAGCGAGAATCCAATGGACCGCGATATTTGTCTCACTTATCGAGGTTTCTCTCTAATCCGTTCTCGCTTATGGAGGTAGCTCGTCAGGACCATAGTAACTCTGGCTTATAGAGGTTTCTCGTTTAGTTGACGTCAATATTTGATATAAAATACGCTCTGTGTATAATTTGTATTTAAAAATAGTAGCTGTTTTTCATTAAATTTATTTATGAATTTAAAAAAAACCCGACCGTTATTTCAAGCCTTGTTCGCACCAGGATAGTATTTTAGTCGAGTAGCAAGTAACATTTATCCGAACAAAGGATTTACTACTGTTCGGACTCGTTTAAGCCTAAACCTACGCACTAGGATAGTAATTTAGTAACTAAACGTGTCCGAACAGCAACATTTTAGTAGAATAGATTAGTGAATCCTTTGTTCGGATATTTGCTAGTTGCTACTCGACTAAAATACTATCCTGGTGCGTACAAGGCTTTAATTTGTTCTTGCACTAAGCCAATTTGGTGCTTTATTTTCATATAAAGTTACTAAAAAGTGATGAAATCACTTAAATAGAGTATTTTTAGAATGTAATTGTTTTTTACAATTAACCTGAATTTAGTAAAAAATAACATCTGGAGATGTAACCTTTTTCGTTGAGAGAAATGGTCGTTGATAACATCTTGAGATGTGACCTTTTTCGTTGATAGAAATGATCACATCTTAATATCTTAAGATATAACCTTTTTCGAAGATACAAATGGTCACTTTTTAACATTTTGAGATATAACCTTGTTCGTTGAGAGAAGTGGTCATTTGTTAACATCTTGATATGTAACCTTTCTCGTTGATAGAAATGATCACATCTTAATATCTTAAGATATAACCTTTTTCGAAGATACAAATGGTCACTTTTTAACATTTTGAGATATAACCTTGTTCGTTGAGAGAAGTGGTCCTTTGTTAACATCTTGAGATGTAACCTTTTTCGTTGATAGAAATTGTCACTTTTTAACATCTTGAAATGTAACCTTTCTCGTTGATAGAAATGATCACATCTTAATATCTTAAGATATAACCTATTTCGATGATACAAATGGTCACTTTTTAATATTTTGAGATATAACCTTGTTCGTTGAGAGAAGTGGTCCTTTGTTAACATCTTGAGATGTAGCCTTGTTCGTTGAGAGAAATGGTTCTCGTTAACATCTTAAGATGTAACTTCATTACAAGGATCGAGTTATTTTTTACTATTTCTGGACCATCTTATAGAAGAGATTTAGTAAAAAAATAATATCATAAGATGTAACCTTTTTCGTTCAAAAATATCGATAATTGACATTTCATGTCGTTACTATTTGAAGATACGAAACGACTTTACACGTATTCCATCACAATATATACATACGGGCGCTTTTTCAACGCGCTTTAAAAAAACGTTGAAATAGAACAAATGCTTTTAACCCTATTCAAGGCAGAGGCGATATATTTACCACCAACAAAAATGTTGCTTATTTTTCTATGTGAGTTATAAAAGGAGTCCTAATTTGTTACTGCAACTAAAGCCTAGTTCGCACAAGGATAGTATTTTAGTCGAGTAGCAAGTAGCATTTATCCGAACAAAGGATTTACGTTCGGACTCGTTTAAGCCTAAACCTAACTAGGGTAGTAATTTAGTAACTAAACGTGTTCGAACAGCAACATTTTAATAGAATAGTAATAGTAAATCCTTTGTTCGGATACTTGCTACTCGACTAAAATACTATCCTAGTGTGTTCAAGCCAGGAGTTATCCCTTATTATTATTAAGAAATAAATGACGCTTGTGTGACATATGTTTTGGCGCCACTAGATGTCAAAAAATGGCGCCAATTTTGAAAGAATGTTACTCCGTGAATCCTTCTGCCTTATAAAGGGTTAAAATTTCGCATTGCATTTTGAACGCTGGACGAACGAAATAAGAGTCATTTTTAGCGGTCGTATGAAGGACAGTGTTAAAAAGCGTCCTTATGCTAATTCGTTTAGAAATATTTTTTGTATTTATAATTATTTATTTTGTGTGTATGTTTGTGTTTTTATATAATTTTCGCAGCTTTGTATGAAGATGTTAGATGTAGGTGATTTTATAGATTAAAAAAAAACTATAAAATTTCTGTAATAAAGAATTAATCTTTGATATTTTGTTTTTTTTTATAACCTAGTAATGGATTATTGATGGGCGAAAGATAAAAACTGAAAAGATATTAACTCGAGTTTTTATCTGAAACGTATAAAAACCCGATTACGAAAACAAAGTATCGAAACGTTTTACTCCAATTTCCCCAGTATTGCTAGGGTCAATTCTTTTTTCCCTTTTTTGCAGATCCTGGTAGAGCTATACATACGCGGAAGTACCTAATAATTTTGCATTCAAAAGTTGTTTTCATCAATAAATTAATTAACAAAGCATGTTAGATATAATTTTATTTTTGTTATACTTTTATTCTAATCTCGTTTATTCATAAAAACCATGTTTATGTTAAATTACATTTATGAAATGACAGATAGTTTTTATCCACGTTTTTGCTAAAAATCACACCGAAAAGATAGAAATTATGAGTATTTATCCATTTTGAGTTTTTATCCGGATGAAATCTCAACACTAAATGTGTCATAGTCGCTGTCAGTTTGACATAAATCATTTCCCAACTGGTTCTTTTAATCTATGATTGGACAAGATATAAGACGGAGTATTTTTTTCATCTTTATTTATGTAGAAAATATCTTAATTTAAACAATACATATTAATAAATTAAAAGTTATATACAAAAAAAAACCTTAGTCGAACTTGAATAAGAGAGTCCAAGTAACCGCGACATTTGTCTCGCTTAGACGTCTCTCTAATCTGAGTTTCTCGCTAATGGAGGTAGCTCGTCGGGACCAGAATGACTCGCTTATAGAGGTTTCTCGCTTATCAAGTTTGACTATAAAACTTGTACACCATTTAACAATAAGTAACCTAAAAATTATAATTACAAGAAAATGTAGCAAATTATAAAGTTGTTTTAAATATCAATAATGGAAATGATTTAATACAATTATTAATTGTTAAATTAAGAATAGTTAATTTACTTTAATTAATTTTTAAACTATTATTAGATGACGAAACAGTGAAGGTGGCAGAAAGCTATGCCTTTGCCTAAATTTATATTACGAGACCATGAACGTCAGTGATTGGTCGAGAGATACGGTTGGAGTTTAAAAGCCGACGTCTATATTCTCTTTGATTTTACAAAAAGGAGTTATTTTTAGTAGCGAGTGGTAAAAATTGGGAGACACTTTGTCTTATACTATTTTAAAAATTAAAAAGCTATGTTGAAAGGATAATTCTTGTGCGTTTCTCCCAAACTGAAAAAAAACAACATTATTAAAATGATGAAAAATTAAAAAAAAACAAGATAATGCGAGTAATAAAATATATAATTATATTTTCGTCAAATTGAAATTTTCGCCAAATGGGCGAATTTCGCCAATTGGGCGAACTTCTGCAAATCGGCGAATTTCGACCAAAAGGTATACACTAGATATTCTATTTACGTTATCTTACCCTTTTAAGTAATAAGTCCTCTTATTCTTATTAAGGCTCTTCAACGCGGTCAGATGTGTAGGCTCCAGAGAAATTAACTGCGCCTTAAGATTGTCATATAAATGGGCAGCGCTTGTCGCTTTTATAACCACACTTCGACTGTTGTGAAGTTGGTAACTAGAAATTGATAGATTTTAATTTATACTGCATTTTAGCTTGACTATAAACATAAAAAACTTCGCCATATTGGCGAAAAACTATAAATCTATATGAACTTTGTAGAAAATAATGTAAAATAAAAGCTAGAATGTAAAATAAAAGCTACGAGCTAGCATTTTTATATACCTAAGCCTTGTACACACCAGGATAGTATTTTAGTCGAGTAACAAGTAGCATTTAACCGAACAAAGGATTTACTACTGTTCGGACTTCTAAACCTACGCACTAGGTTAGTAATTTAGTAACTAAACGTGTCCGAACAGCAACATTTTAGTAGAATAGATTA
>QDHC01002179.1:277951-297690 GCA_013186455.1 Papilio dardanus tibullus
AAAACCGCATCAAAATCCGTTGCGTAGTTTTAAAGATTCAAGCATATATAGGGACAAACAAAAAAGCGTTATTCTTTTATACTATGTAAGGATAAGTATAATAAACTTGCAATACTAACGCTATCAACATCTGTCCCGGAGTGACTCCAAGTCCTGCAGCCATCACCAACACTAGCGGGTCATCTATCACCGGTGGCAAGTCACTCTTGTGTTCTACAGGAGTCCCTTTAGACCCCAACACACCATAACAACTGAGTCTCATACCAAACGCATCACAAAACCCGCCGAGTCTCTCCTGACTCAAATATGGGTGACATTCAACCTGAAGGATAAAATGTATTATAGCTTTTCTTATACGATCCCTGATAAAGCGAAGTGAACTGCCCATAGACATCTGCAATTGCAGATGCGTTGCACACTCTTAATCTACGAAGGAGACGCACAGCAGGATAATAAATCTTCCTATGCGTCCCTTGTTCAGTCAATAGTCAATCCTCTTTGGTGGCATAATGGCCATAGCACCGTTGCTTTTTATAAGTACAAAAGTTACGTGTAAAACAGTAGAATAGCGCGCGAAAATATTTGCGAATTGTAAATATGTAAATAATTAACATAAAGTTATAGTTTAAAAAGATGTATGTTTTAAGAAGTAAAGGTAACAACGATTATATATATATTATAAGCTGCCGTGCTGAGTATCATTTTGTACACCCCTTCCCTGGCAATCCATTTCCCCTTCCCATCATTTCCTTATAAGAAAATTATAGGAA
Organism: Papilio dardanus tibullus; assembly: GCA_013186455.1. Classification (NCBI taxonomy): domain Eukaryota; kingdom Metazoa; phylum Arthropoda; class Insecta; order Lepidoptera; family Papilionidae; genus Papilio; species Papilio dardanus. The sequence goes on from QDHC01002179.1 coordinate 278,722, forward strand.
GGGAAAGAGGACTCTAATTAGACTTCTAACACCACACTCATCAGACGAAACACGGAATTGCTTCCATTTGACGCCTGTCTTCTATGAGGTCGTGGTATTTCACAGGCGAGACAATTCGTGCGAAGATGTTAAAGCGGGCTCTACCACTGTATCTACATATAGCTGTCGTCCGCACGGAAAAAATACTGTCGTACCTAGATTAGCGAGACCTCTATAAGCGAGATTCACTATACGATCCCGAGGAACGATTTCCATTAGAAAGAAACCTCTATAAGCGATATAAACATTGCGGTCCCTTGGATTATCGCTTATTAAAGGTCTACTGTATAATCTATGTTACTCGGGGATAATGTAGCTTTCTATGAGTGAAAGAATTTTTGAAATAGGTTCAGTAGTTTTTGAGTTATTCCCATACATACAAAATACCGAGCTGGCGGCTCACTGAAGACGCCCTCTGCCCCATTTCGAGGATATAGGACTTTAAAGTAAGTAAATACAAAATACCTCTAAACATCCATATTAGCACGGGGTTCCATCTCATAGTAAGTTTTTTAGTTTATTTTTTTGTCACTAGATGGCGTTACGAGAAGAGTACTAAATTATATATTATACTAGCGACGCGCCCCGGCTTCGCACGGGTTCAATTATTGTTAGTATGGCTGTTATATACAATGTTCACAGTTTTTCTGTAGTGTATTTAGAATCAGTTTTGCACCCGTGCGAAGCCGGGGCGGGTCGCTAGTTGCGACTATAATTTGAGATTTAAACTATTCTATCTCTCAAGTTGGATCGAACTGCACATGGTGTGCGAATTTTATTGTGATCGGTTAAGTGGTTTAGGAGTCCATTGAGGACAAACATTGTGACACGAGATTTATATATATTAAGATATTATCTGTCATATTAGTAAGATAATTAACTATTACCTGATTAATAACCGGTTTTATCCTCCCTTTTTCCATAATACGATGTATTTGTTCAGAATTGAAGTTACTAACACCACCTCTTCGCACCAGACCTTTGACAATCAAGTCTTCGATGCCGCGCCAAGCGTCCATATAGTCGTATTCTGAATATTGTAATACATTCGCTATCTTTGGTAAAGGGTCTGAACCTTCCTGGAAATTAATTCAATCAAAAAACCATAAACATTGTGTTAAAATTCGTAAATTATAAAATCCTAGTTGTTATTAGCGACTTTGTCAGCGTGGAATTAAAAAAATATAACCTATGTTACTCGGGGATAATGTAGCTTTCTAATGGTGAAAGAATTTTTGAAATCGGCTCAGTTATTGAGTTATTTCAATACAAACAAAAATACAAAGTTTCTCTCTTTATAATATTAGTATAGATTAGTAATAAGTACCAATAATGACATCGGGTTGTGTATTAAATATAAATCGAAATATTTAAGTCCCATAGTATCAAGTGACTGTCTGCAAGCTTTCTCGACCAGATCCTTACGATGGTATGTACTCCATAACTTCGATATAATGTAAAGATCCTCCCTGAAATAAATTATAGAATTTAAAAGCATTATAATTTAGTAAATAAGAAAAACAAAGTTGTAGTAGTTCGAGCCATGATGGGTTCCATTTTCATTCACTCCACGACTAGCGCGTATTTTGCGTGACTTCAAACATATCTTTGAATTTCTTTACATATGTGACATCACGATGTTTTCCTTCACCGTATAAGCTTCGGGTGAATATATTAAAGTTGCTTTATTTAAATTAAATAATAGATCTAAAAGATTTTATGGAAATACTAAATAACGTATAAAAAGAACAAGAATTCTACAGAATAAAATTTTGTGGAACAGCGCCATCTGTTGAGCAGAAGCTGTACTTATGTAGTTTTGCAATAAAATATTTATTACGCATACCTTTTTACAGTACCATCGTTAATCTTATTATTAATAGCTTCTCCTATTTCTTTTTCATTGCCATAGATATATGCGGTGTCTATAGCGCGGTATCCCATGTCTATGGCGGCTTCAACAACGTTTGTAATCAGACGCTTGTCCAACTGAAAATAATACGTTGAATTACAAATTATGATGTAAATAGTGATAATTATGGATTTTAATAATAATTAAAGTGGAAAGATATTATTTTGAATCGATTTTGACACAACTTTGACCAAAAAAGATTTAAGTTTACTAGTATAGTATTTGTTATGTGTGGTTTAGGTTAACTAGCGCCATCTATTACAAAGAAATGAAACCGTTTTAATGGGGACAAAATAGTCATCAGTTTTTTAATTACAGTCGAACCTGCGAGAGTCCAAGGGACCGAGATATTTGTCTCTCATATAGAAGTTTCTCTTTAATCCGTGTTTCTCGCTTATGGAGGTAGCTGGGGACTAGAGAAAGACTATAGCATATCTATTTGACTGTATACCAAAACAAAATATGTCCATATAAGTTTTATGGCACTAGAAATATTGTTTATTTTCACAATTTGCATTTCACTGCAGAAGAAAGATGTGTATTTTTGTAAAATAACTAAAAAACTAATTGGTCTAAAAATTCTTTCAGCATTAAAAAACTACATTATCGCTGAATAACATATGATTTAATCTATAATTATCACTATTTTTATTTGGTGTCAAACATCGCGAGCAAAAATCTATACTAATAAAGGGAGAAACTATGTGTTTGTATGTATTGAAATAACTCACAAACTACTGGTCCGATTTCAAAAAATTAGGAAGCTTCATTATCCCCGAGTAACATAGGCTATATTATTTAATTCCACGCTGACGAAGTCGCGCACAACAGCTAGTCTTATATAAATTACGTTATTAACTTACCAAGGCAGTTCCTAACGCTATCACAGGCATTTCAGAAGTATCTCTTAATTCCAAAAACTCAGGAACTATTATCTCAAAATTACTCTTTACATTACTCAATTCTTCTATCTTCTTTGAATAATATTCTTCTGTATTTTCCAAGCTAACTTCTGTTTCGTTTTTCATTCTGTATATTTCTTTTTTCTTATCCATTTTGATTGGAGGAAGCCGTCCCTGGAATTATGCCAATTTTTATATAACAATTGCTTTTTATCAATGTAAAGTTTTAAAGATTAGATTATTTAAGAAAAAAACAAAAAAACATCAAATTGTCTTATCACTTATCTGTAAAACAATTGATTTTTTTCTTAACACCAGTATATTTATATTTAGAAGCTTCAAACGTACGAACAATAACCCTCTTAAACCCAAAAAAATGTATAAAGTACTGCGATAAATGAGGACCAATAAGTCGTCGATTATACGATACTGGAGGACACTCGGAACTAAATAAGATAGAGCAGGGGTCTCATTGGACCGAATTATGTATCATAAGAAGTACCAGATTTGTATCTGTCTTTTTTTGTAATAAATGTTATGAATGTATCAAATGTTGATTCTCGTTTCGGTATAAAGCGATAACAGTTTTTTTGACACTTTTTAATTTTAATTTTTAAAAATTACAAAAATAAACACAAATACAATTCTCAGTTTAAACGCGGTGTATTTTGCCGGGTCTGTGCGCCTGGTCGCTCATAAATTATTTAAAATACAATGCAGTTGTTATTTATTTGAATTACTTATTTTGGCTTCGAGAAAATAATGTTGTTTTATAATAAATTGTTAAATACTCACAATTATAACGAGCACCATGATTAACTTTAGATACATTGTACTGAGGCAGAGTTGTAAACTAAATTAACAGCAAAGAAAGAAATTGACCCATTGTTCTCATTTACGCTTAATGAACACGTATTTTAGATGAATTAAACATTTCATTATACCGTAAGATACCTGGCAGATGATTCGAGTTAACGGAGACTATTAAAATATGTAAAAAGTAGTTTTTAATTTCGATTTACTTTATTTTTATAATCTTTTTAATAATCTTTTAATTATAAAATATTTTAATCGCTATTGTCCGCTAGATGGCGGTAACTAAAATTTGTGTTTTTTCCCCAATTCATGTTCTTTTATTCTTATGTATTTAGATATAAATGTTGTCGATTTTTTATTAAATCAAGCGTTTAGTACAATTCTGAATTAGTGTTTATAAAGTTTTTTTTTTAAGAATAACAAAATATCGAAAAAAATGTTTCGGAACACCATCAATAGATGGCGTGTTGAAATTTAAAAGATTTACTAACAAACGTTAATTTTGACCACGATTCCAGAATCCTTTATGAACTCAGTTTATAATATAAATTTATTTAATTTCTTCTAAAATACATACCACGTGATCTATGCTGCATGTAACACTAATTTAAAATGTGGTAAAACAGCACTTAAGTACCAAAAATCAGCGTAATAATTATCTTAAATGGGCAATATGTCCGTTTAGTAGAGTAATCTATTTAGTAATTAATTAGCAATTACTACTTAAATATTATTTTGTTTTATGGGAATACTTAGCAAAGAGTTTGTATTTAATTTTTGTCATTTATGTGTCGATTTAAAAAATATATTATTGCAGACTATTTGACAATTCGGGAAATTATCACTAAATATGAAAATAAAAGACACTTATTAAATGTGATAAAAAAAAAAACTGAAGTACGTAGCAGTAATAGTTCGACCATGATGGGCTCCATTTTCCTTCACTCCACGACTAGCGCGTATTTTGCGTGACTTCACACATATCTTTGAATTTCTTTGCCGATATGTGCAGATTGCAAATTATGTATACTAAATATTACAGCTTCTAAAAAAACACAACATTTTATGATTAAAAATACTAACCTCAAATAAAGCGATCTTTTCTGACACCGAACTCTTTCTCGGTTTTTCTCTTTGTGTCTCTTTTTTTCCCTGTGATAATATTTCCATTGAATTAATTCTCATTATCATATCAAAAACTCTTCCTTTAACTACGCCTCCTATCTCTAATTCTGCTACCGAAGTTGTTCTTCTCATATCAAAACTTCTTTCTTTGTCACTTTCTAATCTTTCGTAAGATTTTCTTGTAGTTTGACGAATATATTCAAGCGATTTCGCTTTAGTATCTATACTATTATTATTATTAGTGGTAATATCTTTATTTATAATTGATTTATTATTTAAAATATTATCTTTTGGTGTAAAATCAAACACGTTTTCACTTGTTTTGTCTTGTATCCTTTCATATTTACTGCTAGTTAATGTTTTTTCGGAGTTATTTGTATATATTTTAGTATACGTATTTGTTTCTACTTTATTTATTTCATTACTTATATGTTTATTATACATATTTCCTTCTATATTTAGTTCTGTTTTTGTATCTAATGTATTTTGTATAGATGTAGAAATGTCTGATTCTTTGGTTGTTTTCTCTACTAAATTACTTTCAGTTTTTATTGAATTATCTTCATTTGCTTTATTTATTTCTTTAACAACATCTTTAACTTGTTTATAATCTGTTATTAGTAATTTTGTATCAGTTTGAGTGGAATTTAGTACTTCATCGTCTCTTAATTTTGTTTCTCTAGATACTGTATCTTCAAGTATTCCAAGTTTAGTTGTTTTGGTGAATACTTTGCTATCTTGGTGTAGACTTTCTGTTTGTTTTGATGTTTCTGCTATTTCTTTTGTTTCTTTCAATATTTCTCTGACTATTTTAGGTCTTCTAAGTTCAGAGCTCGTTTGACGAACAGGATTAGGTGTTCTAGAAGTTTTGGAATCTAATTTAGGTATTCTCGTCTTTGAGTACACTTCATCTTGTTCACCGCGCTGAAAGTTGATAATTGAATAGTTTAGTGTGTGAAAAATAGTGTTTATAGTGACAAATTAATTTTTGCCCGCGACTTCTGTGTCCGGATTTGAAAAAAAAATTGTAAGCCTATGCGAGACAGTCATTGAGTTAAATATCCAGATTTGTTAGCTGTTTTTTAAGTACCTAATCTAAGTAGAGATTTGAAATATTGTAAAATAGCGTCATGAAAAAATAAATTACCTCAAACATTTGAATTTTGGATAAAATTGATATTTTCTTCGGCAAATCATTTCTGTTTTTTTCTACAGATTTCGTATTATCTATTGAACTTATTCTTTGTATGACTCTGTTTACTTTCCCTTTGATAATTGGTATATCTTCTTCCAAAGCTGTTTCAATATTTTGTATACTATTTTCGCTTTTACTCAAATTAGAATTCATTGGTTTGTCTTCTTTTGTTTTCGTAGTTTCAAATGATTGTTTTTGTGCATTCATTTTTGTAAATACTTCGGAATATATTTTATTTATTTCTTCCGTGTTTTGTGTTGTATTTGTTAAAGATTTTGTTATATCTCTTTTAGATGTATCTAGTTTGTTTAAAGATGTATTTGAAGCTGTTATTTTATTAGTTGTAGTTTGTTTATTTATTTCTGATTTTGAGTTATTAATTGTAAAGGTTTCTTTTACTTTGTTTTCGTTAACTGAAGCCAGAATAGATTTTGATTCAATATTACTTTTCTGATTTAACAATTGATCTTCTATTGTTTGTTTATTTTTACTTGTATCAGTAGTTTTCATTGCTTCTTCATTATTAGTATTTTTCTTAGTTTTGTTTTCTACACTTTTATTTGCTTCAACTGAAATTTTCTTAGTATCAGTGTCAATATTTTCATATCTACGTGATAGTTCTTCAAGTTTTGTATTTTTGTTTCTTTTGTTTTTAAGAAAATCAGTCAAATCTTCGACATTAAGGTTTTCTGTAAATGTTTCAAGAGTTTTAAGTGAATAATCTTCTGAAGAGGTTTTATTAAAAGTCCTATTACGTTTTTCATTATTTGATTCAATTCTTTTTAATAAATCTATGGATGATTCTATACTTAATCTGTTTAATTTTGTATCTAATGTTTTATTTGATAAATTTTTAGAAGATGAAGTTTCAAATATATTGCTTTCTCTTGCGCCCATCACTTTAAGATCATTTTGATTAATTTCAGTTGTTTCTGGTGTCGATACATCTGATAATAAATTATCAGTCGTAGATATAACAGAAGTTTTGATATTTTCACTCTTACTTACTAGTACTTTTGTACCTTTGTCACTTGTTTCACTCGTTTTTATAAATATTGCAGTTTCTGATCCATTTTTTTTACTTCCTTCAACTGAAACATTTCTGATAATATTCTCATTACTGCCAAATTCTATTGTTTTAGTATCTTGTAGTTCTTTCTTTACAGTTTCTCTTTTATTTATTTTAATAGATTCTTCCAAACTTTCTGCTTTTATTTGTTTAGTCTTGATTTCAGTACTTTCATATCCTTCAAGAGTTTGTCTAATAGTTTCATTATCAAAAGCAATATTTTTTTTATCTTCACTTGTTTTTACACTTTCTTTCGGAAACACAGTACTCGTTTTGGTTTCAAGAGCGTCCCTGTTTAAAAATAATTTTATATTACTAGCATTATCAATGGGTTCCTGTTCTTTTACAGGATTATCAGTAGTTTTTTCTACGTTTTCATTGTTTGTGCTTGTTATAGTCCATTTTCTTTCAAGGGAAAGTTGTCTGCCTGTTTGAATATCGTCATATGCAATATTTTGACTTCTTTCTTGCTTCATGGATTGTATTTCCGAACCTATAGAAATTGTTTTAGTCTCTATAATGTCAGATTCAAGTGGTACTGCTGTAATTATGCTCTGATCTGCTCTAACTTTTTTACTATCCAAGTCTAGTTCTTTCAGACTACTAATTGTTTTTTCTACTTTTTCATTGTTTATATTTGTTGTAGTCACATTTCCTTCACGTGATAATTGTCTTATACTTTGAGTATTAGACGCGATATCTTCATTTACAAAGATACTCGAAGTGGCTGAACTTATATTAGCTTTTGTGTTTGTAATATTGTTAGTATCTAATGAGACTTGTCTAAATGAAGATTGGTTTTTATTAATGTTTTCATCTATTTTTACAGATTGTATGAAAGTTCCTTTGTTTATTTCTGTTGTTTGATTTGCTTTTACTTCACTGATAGACTCTATCTTATTATCAACTACAATATCTTCGTTATAATTAGTCCTTTCAAATATTTTAGTAGTTTTCGAAGATGATTCTGATTGTTTTGTATTTGATTTGAATTCATTTGTTTTAGAAACTTCTTTTGTAATATTGTTATCTTCATTTTCCTTTTGAAGTTCTACTTTTTGGTCACGTTTTAGACTTTCATTTACTAGTGTCATATCTAATGAATCGAAGTTGTTTTCAGTGAAATCTATTTTGTATATTTTTGATACTGTCTCTTTATCGAAATTAAGATTTTTGGTGATAGTTATATCTTGTGTTATGTCTTCATTGTCTATTGAAGTTTTATCTATGGCTTCTTTTGTTTGGATATTAAAAACAGGGATAGCGACTTTAATTTTTTCTTTGGTTTCGCTTGTTTTTGATTCTCGATCTTGTATACTATTGTCAAATTGGTTTTCGACTACAGTAAGGTTTAATTCATGATCTTTTTGGACCGTAAATAATTGAGTTCTCACATTACTTTGTGTATATGTTTTCGTTTGTTCCGATACCATTTTTTCTTTAACATCTCGAGTAAAAGCTGTTTGAATTTTAGTATCAACGGAATTGCTCTTTTTTAATACTTGTTTTTCTTTTGTTTTCGGTAAATCAATTTCGTGTTCACTTTTTCTTTTTAATAATGGTATTCTTGATTGTTTTATTTTATCTTTGTTCGTTTGTAGGATTTTATTATCTTCGTACGCGTGTATTATTTCTTCGAAACTGGTTTCTATTTGGTTTATATTGTCTATATCTGTGTTTATGAATTCTAAAGAGGCATCTTCACTTGGAATTAGATCTTTGAACATTTTGTCGAATTCTTCATCTGCCTTTAATGCTTCGGTTTCTTCTTCTTTCTTAATTATTTGAATATCTTTAGGTGGTGGTATTTTACTGTCTTTTAATCTTGGTATTGAAGATTTACGGGATGTACTAGGAATCTGAAAGTAATTAGGAGTTCTTTATATGTTTACATTTTTGATGTCTAAAGTTTATGTATGTAACAATGGATTAACTGTAAATAAAGTGCTTATTTATATGGATGTTTGCCTAGAAAGAGAAAGATATAGAACCGGCAATAGCGTATATATTGAGGGCCAAAAAATGCCTCAGACTACGTCATATGTGTGTTGTGTGTACATCACTTAACGGTTTTAAACCAATAATATCATGTCTTAAGCTTTTGCCTGGGACGTATAAAAAATAGTTCACCGAAAATAAGCTTGGAGCGCCACAATGCTATATGATAATCACATTTGCTTGGGTCTTATTTCTGGACCCAAATAAGCAAAATCTCATAAGGAGAAAGGGACCAAAGGCCTATATCACTGTCTTTGTCACGTTACGTATATTTGGTATAAATGTGTCTCAGTCGTTGTCAGTATGACATATGTCATGTCTCATCTGCCTTTTTAATCTATGGGATGTTTGTGTGACAAAGTGTGCATAAAAGTGACTTACTTCTTTCTCTTTTTCAAGTCTCTTCTTTTCTTTTAAATCATTTCTAACTCGATTGACAGCTTGTCTCAATCTTGACATTGGAATTTTTGTTTTCAATCTTTTTGATTCCGTTATTTCTGGAAATGAACAAAATAGGTAAAAACTTTAATAATATAAGCGAAGTTTAAACTTGAACCAAAGGTCCAAAAAAGTTTTTATCAAAAAAAAAATTTAAAACTTTAATTTTAATATTTTGGAGAAAGAATTAGAAAATTGTAGTTGTTTTTCTTAGTACAGCTTTTTATTAGATAAGAGGACAAACGAGCGGCAAGAACCGAGGTGATCATCCACGACCATGGACATCTGGAATACTAGGGGAACTGCAGGTGGGTGGCCGAGCTGATAGTGATGCGCTCGCTTCTAAAAGAGACCCAAACCAAAACCATTAGATCTTATTGTTACCTTCTTTAGTTAAGCCAGTACCATCGTTCTTATGGTCATATTGGCCAGCTTTTGGTTGTGTCACTGACGTATGAATTTCATAAGTCAATCTTCTATTGAAGTTCCCTTCGCCATCGTTATTGGTAGATGTATGCTGAAAAAGGATTTTATTTAATTTATTATCGCGGTTATAATGAAGGAATAAATACTGCTAACATTCGTTTAATAATCAATATTAATACTAGTAATGTTAAGTTTAAAGAATATAATTTTGAAAACAATTGGAAGAATGTAATGCATGCATGCAATGTATTGCATAAATTATAATATTTTATTCTTGTCAATAGATGGCGCTTTCTCAGTAAAACTTTTTTAGAACTTGAATCTCTCTCTCTCCCTACAGCTAATCCTATCTGGTGGTGGGGTCGGCTTTTTTAGAACTTGAATAACGTTTTAAAATGAAGATTCATTTAATCTGATATCCATTTCAATAAAATAGATATATCAAATCGGTATTGTTCAAAAATAATTTACAATTATGCATCGTAATTAATGCATTAAACCTCTAAAATGTTTACTTTATTTATTAAGTTCTTGCCACTCACCACTAGATGGTGCTTTTTTAACTTTTCACGAGAACGGTATTGCAATCGATTAAATAAAAGACAATCTAACTGCTTTACATTTATTGTTCAATATTTATAATCTAACTTCTGTACGGTGGTGACAATAGTTTTGCCCGGCATCGTTTGCTTTTTGAACAAATGCTGATAGCTTACCGATATGTCTTCCGTTACAGTGACTTTCTGCAATTTCATATCTCCCTTAGTAAATGTAGCTTCTTTCTTAGTCACTGTTATAACTGGGGATAAAGTAAAATCGTCTGCTGTTGCAATTTCAGACGTATTCCCTTCGGAATAAGACTGGTTTTGCTTGGCGATTTGACTTGTTGAAGTTTGAGCTTTATCACCCGAGGTTAGAGTCTCTTTTTCCTTGAGCTCCCCATCGCTTACTTCTCTGATGTTATGCGCGCCTGGTACTTTGGATTCTATATTTTTCTCTGACATTCTAGAATTAAGGAAAAATAATAAAAAAGTCATTGAAGTATTTTCGAAGACATAAATAGAGCAATTTTATTGTTTAAAACACAAAGTTAGTTTTAATTTAATATAAAATTTAAACAAAGGAACGTCTTACATGGCGGCCATATTGGTATTTCGATTTTTCAAATATTATGTCCAAATACAAAAAAAAATCTTATTGTACCCTTAAAATTAATAAATTCCAAAACATTTACGTTAAAACAACTTTTCCTGATTAATTTTATAACATCAGCTCTTCTTAATCAACAAAATAACCTCACTTTATTTCTCTATTGTCCAAAGTAAAAACAAAATGGCCGCCATATATGGAACCTAACCTTAATGAAACGATGTAAAAACTTTTATTTTTTAATAAAAAACACTTACGTATTTTTCACTAAGAACTTCAACAGGGAACTATGTCCAATATCTTGCATTATCACTTATCATTGATAATATATCTAACAATTATATCATTAATTCACTTCAAAATTAATGATTCCATTGGTTAATGATATAATCAAAGATATATTATACTGTAGATGGAACACTCGATACCTAAAAGTGAGGCATTTTCTTTGACCTCCGGAGGTCCTATGTAGGGAAATCTCCCTAAGTGTTAACCTCTAAATTACATTTGCCGACATAAAAAGTCGACCGAGTGTAACCTCTTTTCTTAAATTTAAATTGTATTTCATAGTATTTACTAAAGTTTAATATAATAATTAATAGAAACATTTTTAAAACGCTAATTAAAAATTTATAACAACCATAAAACAAAAATGGTCTTTGTTAAAAATTGTTTGGATTTAAATTGTTTTAAATAAAATAATAATAATGAAAAACGATAATTAACGTTTTAATGAATGTTTTAGTTTATTCTACTGTTTATTTTAAAAATGTAAAAAAATCACACAATTTCCCAAACTTGGAAATTTTTTTCATGATACTGGCAAGTTTTTTTTAAAAAAAAAAATCTTCCTTGGCACGCTTTTTAACGTCAAATTAGTATGGAGTGCTACCTCTATGTATAATATCTCTTTGGATATAATGATAAATAACTACGTGTTGGGATAATCTTTTTGCATTGCATTTAATTTTATATTTACCACGTGATTTAGTACGTGCAAAATATAGTAAACTAGCTAATTTATTCCGGAAATCTCTTTTCGACCAGATCCTACTCAAATTACAGAGTTTTACATCCATTTAAAGAGATATTTATTATACATAGAGGAAGCGCTCCATAGTAATTTGACGTTAAAATGCGTGCCGCGAGAGAAATTATTAAAAAAGAAAAATCTTGCCAGTATCATGAAAAAAATTCCCAAGTTTGGGAAAATCTGTATTGTTTTTAATTTTTAAAATAAACAATAGAATAAACTAAAACATTCATTAAAATCTTAATTATCGTTTTTCATTATTATTATTTTATTTAAAACAATTTGAATCCAAACAATTTTTAACAAAGACTATTTTTGTTTTGTGGTTGTTATAAATTATTAATTAGCGTTTTAAAAAATGTCTCGATTAATTAAAATATCAAACTTTAGTAAATATAATGAAATAAAATTTACATGTGAGAAAAGAGGTTACATTCGGTCGACTTTTATGTCGGCAAATGTAATGTAAAGGACAACACTAGGGGAAACCCTACGGAAGACCTCCGGAGGTCAAAGAAAATGCCTCACTTTTAGGCTTCGAATGTTCCATCTATAGAATAATATATCTTTGCATCCATCCATCTTAAATTTCGCATTTATGATATTTAGTAGTAAGAAGTTACTTCTACAACATTTGGACGTTTTTATTAAAGAAAATTACGCACAATACAATGAAGAATTACGCCTAACGCAGAAATCAGTCAACGAAATAACTTTCTACGTACTTAATTGTTTATAATTTTACTAAACCACCCATTAACCTGTCCTTTTCCCTACGTATTTCTCATCCATACATCTCTATCAGACATATAACACACGTTATCTAGCATTTACAAAGTACATACGTGGGTTCCCCATTTACTAAAACATTTGTAACACTTTTTTTAAAACACTTCACGTAATTTTAAAACACTTTTTATATTTTGTAATTATGAAGTCACACTGAAGCTGGTTTTGTTCAACTATTGCTTATCATATTGATAAAGAACGATAATTATTGATTAGACAAATCGATACGATAAGACTCGTTAATGTTAATAAATACTTCTTATATCATAATGTAAGTTGGGTTCCACTACTCTTATAGTACAAAAACATTGTCATAAATTCTTCAAAAGATAAACACAACATGGATGTCTTAAGCAGACAGACCATCACCATCACCATGACAGACGTCATGCTGGCGAGAGGTGGTGCACGTGTTGGATACGATGATAGACATGGTGTAGTGATGATTGGGCCAACCCATAGACCACCAGACCATAGCTAATACACTACACCGGGATTTCGAGTTTTTTTTTTATAAAGTGGCAAACGAGCGAACGGAATCCTGGATTCGCTGAAATAGCAAAGGGACCGCTGCCCACAGACATGTGCAATTGCAGATACGTTGCCTACCCTTAATATACGCAGGAGGAAACAAACAGCAAGAGGATAATACCTCTTCCTAAGCGTCCTCTCCCCCGCCAATCCACTTCCTCTTCCCGTCATATCTTTATAAGGCAATGGATAGGAAGAAAAAATGACTAAAATTAGGCCTCCGGCACCACACTCCTCGTACGAAACACAGAATAGCTTCCATTTGACGCCTGTCTTGTGTGGTCGTGGTACTTACGGGGCGAGCGAATTCGTGCGAAGATGTTAAAGCGGGCTCTTCCACTGTTAAAATCAAAGTTTACCAAGCTGACCGTCTACGCTGACAGACAAACTAAACGTAGTCAGCGTTGACATAGTAGCTCATACATACCGTCCGTCAGCGCTGACGGTCAGCGCGTCTCTAAAACTATCTATAAACGTTTAAAATAGCAATGTAAACCGACAGTAACTACACAATGTATAATATTTTATTGTGTCATTCTGTTCAAATACTACACATAGGTTGAATGCTATTAAAACAATAGTAAAAATTAACTAGAGTGGCGCAGAGAGTGCGTTGATTTCGGACAATAAAAGTGTCCAATTTACTTACTTACGTTGGCGTGACGCTATAGAGCTGCGACTGAACGAGCTAAAGGCAGTGGATTGGCATTGACAGCGCAAAATAAGGGACGCTGACGTTCTCTTGTGTCGGAGGCCAAGACACTCTTTGGGTCAACACGCCAACGGAGTAAGTAATATATTTACTCGATAACACAAATCAGCTCTGAACTTGGAACTCTCTTTGAGGAAACTATACTCCTTTTTTATAATAGAAAGTACACTAGAGAAACTGATACTTGCTTCTTTTGAAGGACCTCAAGGTCTATGCTCCATTGCTCGGTCCAACAACAGCACCATCTATAGCCTGCATAGTCAGTTTACTGAACTATTTGCGTTTGGTGCAGAGCCACATTTGCAGTCGCTTAATGATGTCACGGAGGCGTCTCTCCTGCCACAGTGAAGACTAGTTCAGGAGAGAGAGTCACAATTATATTGCTAATAGTGTTTTGGTAAATAAATGTTGTTTTTTTGTCACCGAAGAGATTTGAAGAGTAAAAATCTATATACCTATATTAATATTGTAAAGAGAGAAACTTTATATTTTTGTATGTTTTGCAATAACTGAAGAACGACTGGGTCGATTTCAAAAATTCTTTCACCATTAGAAAGCTACATTATCCCCGAGTAACATTGACTATATTATTTAATTACACGCGGACGAAGTCACACACAACAGCTAGTCTATATATATATAAAAGAGTAGACGCAAATCATAAAATCAACGCTCAGCCAAAACTACTGGGTCTAGAGACTTGAAATTTTGTATAGAGGTTACTGTTACTGCGTAGGTGATCACTAAGAAATGATTTTAAGAAATTCGAGCGCTAAGGGTCCGAAATGAGGGTCCAAAGTTTGTTTGATGTCCTAGAAAAATGAAGTTTTGCATACGGGTTTCTATTACTTTTTCAAATTTATTTTGTAAAAGTTTTACGTGGACGAATTCGCGGGCGACCGCTAGTCTGTAATAAAAATGTGATCATTACATGTTAAGTAAATTATAACGAGCGACATCGGGTGTTATCACTAGTGTTGTAGATATAATAGGAGTCAACAAGTGTCGGCACGCAGCGAGCTCCCTTATTAAATATCTAGCGAAGATCGCATTGTCGGCACATCTCGATGTACGGGTACCATGACACAGGAGTCTGGAGGATAGATTACATTTATTTTAACTAAAATTTGTATTTTTAGTACAGGAAAAGGATCTGTAATAGAGCAATTCTCTATGCTAATCTATTCTTATATTGGGAGACTTCTTTTTGCTACTTATTTCTCTTCATAACTGATCCTTCGGACTGACTTGCAAACGTATAAGTATATTGGACCGAGTGGCGGTAGATTCGACAACAACGATCAATTATGCGACGTTCATAGTCAATACATTTACTATTTATGAAATATAACACCACCCACGAATAATAATTAGTCAAGCTTGTGTCCAATTATATTAATACCATAATAAAACACTTAAGATTATAAAGAAAGACACTTTGTTTTTTTGTATGTATTGAAATAACTCAATAACCGCACAGAATTTAAAAGTTCTTTTATTAGAACTAGCGACCCGCCTTCGGCTTCGCACGGGTGTAGATCGGTATAATGCTGATACTGAATACTGCAGCGTTTGCAATGTAAGCGCTAAAAATGTGTTAATTTTCGACATCTTATTAAAAACCTCTAAATTATCAGTGTTACTCTACTATATTGTGAATGTATTATACATGAAAACCTTCCTTATGAATCACTCTATCTATTAAATAAATTAAATAAAACCGCATCAAAATCCGTTGCATAGTTTTAAAGATTCAAGCAAATATAGGGACAAACATAAAAAAGCGTTATTGTTTTATACTAAGTAAGGATAAGGAAACTACATTATCCCCGAGTAACATAGGCTATATTTTTAATTCCACGCGGACGATCTCGTGGATAACAACTATGCAAATTAGGTTTAATTATGCGATTGAAAGTGAAGATTTGATTTATTTTTTTACTCTTGTTCTTTTAAATAAGACGCTTTTAAGCGTAAAACTCTACATGTCTTTAAATTGACGCCCATTTTACAAAGGGTCGATTTCTCTTAAAAAAAAAAACAATAAGTATTACGTTTTATACAACCATGTTAGTTACTAGATACTTAATATGTATCTGTACAGAATTTTTCGATTTATAGTTGGTCACCCTACTCTTCCGGAGAGTAAATATTTATTCTTATGCTATAATCGCCTTTATTCTGTGGACATAAAGTATAAATTCCCTTGACCTATAATTATAGCTTTCTTTAGGATCGAATGCTATTTATTACTACATTTGAAAATAGACTCTAATCACTTGGTATTAAGTTGTTTTTCGTTTGTTTTATGTAAAGATAAGATCGAATTTCTCTAACAATGAAGATATTCTTTAATGGGGGTAGAAATGGAAATAAATTCACGTCTTAAATAGGTTATAGGGGTGAATTCACACCCTCTAAAGCCTTGTACGCACCAGGATAGTATTTTAGTCGAGTAGCAAGTAGCAAATATCCAAATAAAGGATTTACTAATCTATTCTACTAAAATGTTGCTGTTCGGACACGTTTAGTTACTAAATTACTACCCTAGTGCGTAGGTTTAGGCTTAAACGAGTTCGAACAGTAGTAAATCCTTTGTTCGGATAAATGCTACTTGCTACTCGACTAAAATACTATCCTGCTGCGTACAAGGCATAAGAGCTACGAGTTTAAATATATTTATAGCTTTAAATACGTGTGTGTTTTAAATTATGCACATAGTAGCTTTTGTCTGCGACGCCATATAGTCCTACAAGGATATTTTGGCACTTTTTTGACATTAACAGGGGGGCGCAAACAAAGTTTTAGCGATAACAATATGTAAAAATTTCCTAACTTCTTTCAAAATCCCTCAGCTGCCTTTCCCTGATTGGTTAATATGTGACGCTGTCAAGATGACATTGTTAGTTCACATATTTTCCGAGTGCCATAATATCCTTGTAGACCTATACAACTGTGGAAAATTAAATAGACATCCATTTGATGAGTTTGGGTGTGTAAAATTAGATTCGTTTGGAGAAAAACTTTATTAGGAACGATAAAATATATGTGTGGACACTTACATTGTGGAAATCTTTAGAAAGAGAAAGATATAGAACTGGCAATAGCATACTACAAATGTCGTAGCACTTACTATACGTCGTAGCTGCTACGTCGGTACTACAGCGTAGTACTGCTACAATTTCGTAGATTTGCTACGAATTTTTGTTATAGCTTAATTTAAAAATAGCTTATTCGCCTTTAAAGAAATATATTACAAATATTTATATCATCATCATCATCATCACCATCCTGCTCTTGTCTAGACGTTCGTCACAGTATGTCTCCCTCCATACTTCTCTATTTATAATGAACTAGCTGTTGCTCGCGGTATCGTCCGCACTGAATTAAATAATATAGTCTATGTTACTCGGGGATAATGTAGCTTTCTAACGGTGAAAGTATTTGGAAATCCGCCCAGTAGTTTTTCAGTTAGTTCAATACAAACAAAAATACAAAGTTTCTCTCTTTATAATATTAGTATAAACTAGCTGTTGTGCGCGACTTCGTCCGCGTGGAATTAAATAATATAGCCTATGTTACTCGGGGATAATGTAGCTTTCTAATGGTGAAAGAATTTTTGAAATCGGCCCAGTTATTGAGTTATTTCAATACATACAAAATTACAAAAACACAAAGTTTCTCTCTTTATAATATTAGTATAGATTGATATAGATAGCATGTCAGTTACCTTACGCCTTCATTAGACCGAGTCCGCGCAAAAAGCGGACATTTTGCTTCGGCGTAAAGCCGTTTTTTGCGCGACATCGGTCTTTTTTTATATTGAAAAGTGGCAAACGAGCAAGCGGCCACTTGGATTCGGCGAAACAGCGAAGCGATCGCTGCCCATAGATATGTACAGTTGCAGATGCGTAGCCAACCCTTAATCTTCGGAGGAGGAGACCCACAGCAGAAAGATAATTCCTTTTCCTATACGTCCACATCCTCGGAAAATTCACTTCCCCTTCCCATAATTTCTTTATAAGAAAAAGATAGGAAGGGAAAGTAGATTTGAAAAAAAATGAACTGTCTAATGAAGGTGGTAGGGTTAGTGACAGTCATCATGTCTATGACGTCATAGGTCTAGTTAGTGCATCTATCACACCTGTCACGCTGCGGGGTGATTAGAGCGGAGTGCCGACCGATGTACCCTACTTACACGATAATACTGGAACAAGGACGACTGTAGAATAGATTTATTAATTAATTTATTTATTTATTTATTTATTTATAGCCTTTAAATCAGATCAATACATTTTATATTATAACAATTTAATTCTTTGTTATTTTATAAATATTATTAATAATTAAATGTCGTTTTCTTTAATTTCCATGTCATCTGTTTGTCCGTTGCAGACAAAGGCCTCTTCAAACGACATTAAAGGTTAAAGTAGAATAGATATATTAATTTAATAATATTATCGCATTTTGTGGAAGGTATTGGGAAAGGCCTATGTTCAGCTGTGGACAGAAAAAGCTTGACGATGATGATGTTCCCCTTTTTCACCAACCCCTAAAGTTGTTTTATAT
Source organism: Papilio dardanus tibullus (assembly GCA_013186455.1). Lineage (NCBI taxonomy): Eukaryota > Metazoa > Arthropoda > Insecta > Lepidoptera > Papilionidae > Papilio > Papilio dardanus. Next base: position 297,425 of record QDHC01002179.1, read on the forward strand.
AGGTGTCTTTTTAAGGGTCTCCCTAAATCTAACTGATCCATTGCGGTCTAAAGTGACACTTAACTGGTGGTGAAAACGAAAGTAGTGTTAGATGACATTTAAAATGCGTTAAGGGTTACCTAAAATTTAGGGATTGTTGGTGAAAACGAACATCAATCTCTGTTTTTTATGATACACTCGTTGATTGGTCGTAATGGTTGTTGAACAACCATCGCATATTTAATTAAACGCGTACTTAATTTATATACAGTCAAACCTCTATAAGC
>QDHC01002190.1:0-41417 GCA_013186455.1 Papilio dardanus tibullus
AACTTCAAGCGGACGAAGTCGCTGGCGACGGCTAGTATTTAAATATGTAATTTTATTTCATTTTGATATTATATTAGTCACTATCGGAGGTTCGTATTTTTCGTCTCTTGAAGGCTAAAATTGAATGTTCCTAATAATCTAAAACAATATTTTTACGTCATCGCTCACGTTTTTGCCCTCACATTTCCGTGTTACGAGCACCGGTCACGAACAGACATCTCTAACAAACACGTTTTTAACAAGAAACGAAATTCATCTTTTTTTTAAACATAGATTTACTCAATTGCATGTTTCATATTCAAGGTCATTTATAGGAGAATAAGACGTCTTTAAGGTCATTGGTATTATTTTGTACAAAATTATGTACACTGTATTTTTTGTACACTACAAAAACGAAGCCGGCAACTTAATAACAATTATCTAACTCTCAAATATTCTTTACCGTGGGTTTCTACCTTAGACTATTAATATATAAGACCGCTGGCCAGCGTGCCACCGAAACCTTAGGACATGAATATTTCACTGCCACTTTTACACCCCAAAACACTACAACGCACCGTGTTTATGTGAAGTGACATTGCACTAATAGTTCACAATTTGTTTACAATGAGAATTGTTAACTTGTATATTTAAAAAATGGTGATAAAACGCTGACAAAAAAAGGCATTTTGGTCATACCGAAGTGCTGCCATATAAAAAACCGGCACGCTGGGTGAACAGAAGATAGTGCATTCTATCTCGTTCTTTTACATTATATAGATATAAGACCTTCTTTTTTCTTGTGTGAATGAGACAAGTACATCCAGCGGTCTATAGTCGTCTTTGTCTAAGGTTTCTACTGTTGAATAATCAGTAGGTACATATTGTCCTGCTCTTCATTTTCTTTGAAAAACAGCCGAAACCAACATGTAATAAAAACTTTTTTGTGTAGATATCCGCAGTGAGAACACACGCTAATATTAACGCGTACACCTGTTCCATTATAGATATTTATAAGCAGTATCTTGATCCTAATAAAGTTTTATGTTCGCGACGAGTCGATGAGTTAACTTGCTAGATAACTGCGAAATTACGTCACAACTCGGTCAATGTCTCAACGGTGCATTGAATCTAGTTCAATGGGACTTATATTACAAATAGTTTGTATTCTATTAGGAACTGTTATGTTAAAAATACGAGTTTAGTACTTTTTTATAGTTATGACTGCATGTAAACGCTGCCAATAACCGCAACAGTTCGAATTTTTTTTTAATTATAAAATGTTCGAAGATTTCCAACGGGATTCGAACCCATGATCTTTCGATCGGCAGTTTGTAGCAAACCATTAGGTTATTGGCGCTCCAATTTACAAATTAAGTCATAAAATTAAGTCAAACTTCAAGAATTTACCGACTTATCAAGAACGAAGTCCTTCAGGTCAATTTAGTTTCATTTTTTCAATTGCCTCCTTCGCCTCTCAATGATAATTAGTAATAACCTTTAATAAATGTACGGAATCTTACTTCCGCGTATTAAACATAATATTTAAACGCACCCGGATATTATATCGGAAATGATTTTTCAGTTAACACATTCTACTCTAACAATGTATCCAAACAGAGATGCGCCCTTCGTATCACGATATATACAATCTCATAGAACTTCTTAAATAGTTGCGACACAGATTTGCCCAGTGTGGTGTATTGGCTATGATCTGTGTTGTCTCTGGGTGTCTCGGGCATTTTATTTTATAGGAAAAATGCCTTAAGGCATCGTCAGACATGGGAGCTTTACGTCCGGTGTGTCAAGTTCAGGCTCATTAGTGTTCACCTATCATAACATGAGTCCCATACCGACTAAACAACCCTCTCTATGGACGTTTTGTACCCCCACGGTCCTACCGTCAAGTATTACTTCGCGGGGGTGGCCTCAGCAATCTTGCTTTTCCTTCGTGCAGTCTGTGTGCAAAATCGATTAATATAATGTTAAGTCATAACACGACTAACATAATTTAATTTCAAAAGCTAAAGAAATCATGACAGCTACTCTAAGTACTTTTCTATTGGCGATATCGCTGATGGAATCGACAAAAATGTATGAAACTTACAATGTCATTCGATAAGTGATGTATTTGTCACGTCTCAGATATCAAACACCATTGTCAGTTCAATACATATTTGACGTTCGCTATAAAATCGCTTGGTAGTGCATGTTTTTGGGTAATCCCCCAGGATACATTTATTCGACTGACGCAGGACGTAGATAAACAACAGTACAGATAATTAAAGTGTACTTTACGCTCAGTAGCTGCCCAAATATAATAAGTAATTTGTCAATTACTTTACAGATTCTATCTCGCAAACCGCGATGTTAGACGAAAACTGCAATGAATTGTTGCAATCCTTCGTAATAAGTACCCGCTCAATAAACCATATACGCGTGATCTAAAAGCGTTGTAGAAGCAATAATAGTATTGATTTGATGCAACTCGTACGTTGGCTAGTACAAACAAGGCTGCAATACATCTTGATACTTGTTCGGATGTTTAGAGTTGCAGTTTCCGTATGGGGCACGGCGCAGCTTTGTTGTTTTAGTTTCGGTAACGACTTGCCTGTACACGTTTAGCTTACAACACTATTGAAATCTATGTAAGATTGAAACCTTTGAATGTATGGTAAACTAGCTATTGTTGCCGACTTCGTACGCGTGGAATTAAAGAATATGTTATCGGGGATAACGTAGATTTATAATGGTGAAAGAATTTTTGAAATTGGCCTAGTAGTTTTTAAGTTATTTCAATATATATAAAAATACAAATCTTGAGACTTGAGTGGATATTTACAACGTCACTTAGTGCAATATTATCGTAAATATATTTTTATTAAGGGACTCTTCAGTATGGTAGTAAAGATTACTAAGCTATTCTACAATTGATTCGAAGTCAATCGTTAAGAAATGTTATTCGTCAATTTTGAATTAAAAAGTACACAGTAGTTGTGTAAACAATGTAATGAAACATTTCGAGATGTTTCGTCAACTTTTTGTTATTGTTTCGTTTCGCACAGATCACAGCGGATGGGCATTGCTTAATTTAATCAGCATCTCAGTTTCCCAGCAAAAAAGCAATAAAGTTAGTTAATTATAGTTCTACGACCGGCCCCGGCTTCGCACGGGTGCAAATCGGTATAATGCTGATACTAAAAACTGCAGCGTTTGCAATGTGAGCGCTACAAATGTGTTAATTTACGACATCATATTAAAAACTTATAAATTATCAGTGTTACTCTACTATATTGTGAATGTATTATACATAAAAACCTTCCTTATGAATCACTCTATCTATTAAAACCGCATCAAAATCCGTTGCGTAGTTTTAAAGATTCAAGCATATATAGAGACAAACATAAAAAAGCATTATTGTTTTATACTATGTAAGGATAAGGATTTGTTATTACCATTTGTATCGTATAAACTGACTATATTATTTAATTCCTAGCGACTTCGTCCGCATGAAATTGAATAATATACCCTATGTTACTATGACATAATATAGCTTTCTAATGGTGAAAGAATTATTGAAATCCGCCCAGTAGTTCTTGAGTTATTTCAATATATACAAAAATACAAAGTTTCTCTCTTTATAATATTAGTATAGACGTAGAAAAACAATGATCATCATGTTTAATCTTACTTCTTACTAATATTATAAATGCGAAAGTTACGATGGATGGATGGGTGGATTTTTTTACAAGAAAGAAAGAAAGAAAGAAAGAAAGAAAGAAAGAAAAAAAGAAAGAAAGAAAAAACATTTATTGCCACATATAAGAACCATAAAAAGAAAAAACAAAGAAAACACACATAGTAGGATAAAGTGCGGCAGAAGGAGCCAGCTCAGCGTATGCAGGGACGGAAGGTTTCTCCAGAACGGATGAACGGACCTGGATGAAATTAATCACAGATATAGATCTGCAGAGATATCAGGAAGATCACATAGGCTACTTCTAAGTTTATTTTTAATTCCACGAGGACGGAGTCCCAGGCAACCGCTAGTATTATCATATTCTTTAGACGTATGTTAGGTACTATCTTTTTGTCTTGATTCCACTCATGCGCAATATTCAGAAATATTCAATATTCAAAATTTCTGAAAGCCTTTTATTTAGTAGAATATTTTTTAGCTTCACTAGTATCATGTTTTTACCTGACACAATTATTTTTTCTATAAAAGACGTGTAATTTATATTATCAATAAATTATTTGTATTTGTATCCTTCGATTTATCTTCCGTTTCATCTTCTACCATATAATTCCAACTTAAAATTGCAAAACAATTAAAATCTTTCTGCTTCATGGTTAAACAATCGTTGCAACGGTGCTGATGTCCCGTTGCTTACACTTCAATAACCGTTACTGGCTCACTTAAATGCTACAGTTTTTACAAAGAATGTAAGTCTCCTGTTTTTATTTGCGTATTATACTCACGACCCATAAGATTACGTTCTATGCTAGTTACGACAATACGCGCTAAATTAGAGGCGAAAGCGATTTTGCGACCAACAAATGGTTTATTATTTAAACTGGTACCAATGGACTTTGATCTGGAAATCTAAAGGAGCTCCTTTAATTACTCCTCTTTTAATTACTAAACTATTCTGTCTTCTTAAAAGGTTGTTGCCAAATGTATACATACCACGTTTCACGTTATTTTATTAAAGTCTTGTGGTATGTGTTATATGCAAATGAAATTGTGCAAGTTTCGGCGGCAAATCTATATTTTTTTGACATTTGTATTTGGCGGTTGACCAAGTTTATAGAGTTATAAGACGCGTCTCCGTAATTTTGTAATCATTAATACCAGGCTGCAATAAAAGCCAGGCATTTAAGGGTCAAATTAAAAATTACTATTAACTATGCAAAGGAAATAACATGTAGTACTCGTAAATCGCTATGAGTTAATACTTTAATCCAATCATTATACTTGCGTGGATTCTGCATTAAGATCTAAGATATCCCAGCGCTAAACTGGTACAAACCATATTCCGAATCTAACTTTGTAATCATATTGTTTAATATTTTTCCAACACTATAGCGATTTATGTTGTAATTATTTTGCATACACAATACCAAAGGACCTTAGCATTAGTTTCCTGTACTTAAAATAGACTGCAAGGGGAACTAGTAAGTTGCTATAAATCTATCAACCATGAACATGACAAGATGTGCATCTGACTATTTATTATGTACTAGCTGTCGCCTGCGACTTCGTGTGCACGAAACTAAATAACACATAAATAAACTATGCGTTCTTCCAAATTGTGTTCTACTGCTATGCCTTTTTTTCTTTTAACGTCAGGAAATGCGTTTATGCACCCCTACGCCGGGCGGTGCAATGGCGTAAGGAGTGTGGGACTCGCTTTCTACGGAAGGTGACCAGAATACCCACTAAAACCTGACTGCCCTCAAACGCATTAAGGCGGGACTGTGGGCACCTGTCGGTTTCGTCCGCGGCCCCGCCTGCATCTACTTCTATGCCTTGCACCAAGATCTGTAAGTCGTTGTAGAGATACCTTTAAAGAACTTTAAATCCATGTTCACTTTCGCGGTTATAATGTTAAGTAAGATAGAACAAAGCTGGAGTTTATTCCACTTGCTCAGAGCCAGAAAGATTATTTAGAAGGAACACAAATTTTTGCATGCTACTAATCTATTTTAGCAAATATTTGATATCAGAAGTTCTTACTACAATATTTATCGACTATCTTATCGCCATTGCGTAGTCTTGTTAGAATAAAATATACGAGACTACACAATGAACTGTCTTCAATGACTTTTGAAATGTTTACAACTCGGTCTAGTTTACAGCCTCCGTTGACCTCTTACGGCCTTTCTTTTATTCATAGCTCTTCAACCATTTGAATAAAAATTTCAACTCGAGAATCTCGTTTGAATTCAGCTTGCGTCAGTTGAAGAGTGGCTTTTAAGACAGGAGCTGTTAAGCGCGCTTTTTCTGTTTCTTCTACACTTGTTGTTGTTGAAGTAGAAATTTATTTAATAAATTGGTGCCTAGTCTTTTTCTTGATATTCAAAAGTTGAAGACATTCAAGGAATTTCCTTTGACATTAACTTATTTGATTAGATCGTTACGAATAAGTTAATAACGAAGTAAATTAATGATTCAAAAGTGTGGCAACGGTGATACACTTATAAGGGGAGTTAAATAAATATGTTAAGTATGCGTGAGTTTGCACTGCCTGAAACATGTATTAGAACATGTCAATTTCTCCCGTCTCCCTTTTCATACTCTGCTTTATTCCGAAACGAGAATCAGCATTATTACTGTTGTACTTTCTACGTTTGGTACTGGACTACTGGTACATTCATAAAATTTATCCCAAAATAGAGAACTTCCTTGTTCCTGGTACTTCTTATGAAACATAATTTGATCCAATGAGACTCTTGGTCTAACTTTTTTAGTTCCGAGTGTCCTCATTGTATAATCGACGACTTATTGGTCCTTATTAATCGCAATACTTTATGTTTTAGTTCGCATTTATTTTAATTTAAAATACTCGCTAGTCGTGGAGTTGCGGAAGATGGAGCCCATCATGGGTCAAACCTTACCTTATGGCTTTTTAAATTATTTTAATATTTCTGATGTACATAAAATTCGTATTTCTCAGTCCATCTAGACCAAAATTTACCAACAGCAAAATGCAAATGTACATTTGAACATAATTTTATCTGTATGTTGAATATATTGCCAAATCAAGTGACAAATGACACCTGTTGCTGAATTTAATTCGACCTTCCTATGACCATTTGTTTTGTTCACTTTAATGGGACTGGATTAATCACTGGACCTGAAGAATAGGTATTAAGTAAGAGGTATACAGGTAAATAGTTTTAATATCAAAACGTGTATTGTTATTAAACATATTCCCCCTTATTCCGAAAAAATGTAGAAAGTACTGCGATAAACGAGGGCCACTAAGTCATCGATTATACGATACTGGAGGACACTCGGAACTAAATACCTGACGTGGGGTCTCATTGGCCTGAATTATGTATCATAAGAAGTATTAGGAACAAGGATGTTCTGTATTTTGGAATATTTTTTTTTAATGTACCAGTATCAAACGTAGAAAATACAACAGTAATAACGCTGATTCTCATTTCGGAATCAAGTGGATTGGTGTTTATCCGGTCACTTTCCGTGAACCAGGAAAAAAACAAATGAATACTGTAGGATAATTGAACTAGCTCCATTTTATTAAACAAAGGATCGGTGTAATGAAGCCCTAGCGTAAAGAAATAATTTAATGGAATAATATTACTTGGTCTAATATTTCTTTACTAATCCTATTGCGAATTGTGAACAATCATTTATCCTAATATTTGTACAAGTTTTGGTTGCAATAGCACAACTTAGCTTGCAACTAGATCGATTTCATCGCGTCCTTTCACTGCGGGTTGCTTAATATTAAGCTGAAGGCTTTCAATTCCTTATCTATTTAAGTAAGCAATAAGTTTTAATTTTAAATTAGATATTTTAGGTCTTTTCTCCCTAGGTTAGCGAACGTCATAAATGTATGAAACTGAGAATGACGTTCGATATCTCACACGTGACAAGCACATGACTTATCGAATGTCATTGTCAGTTTCATACATTTTTGTCGATTCAATCAGCGATATCGGCAATCTAAAGGTATTCAATTTATTTATAAGCTTGACGATGGAACAATTAAAATTGTCTTGTCAAGTCAGTTTACAAATGCTTACTATTACGGACACGAACGCACCTGCGTTATAGAGCCTTAACAACGCCGTAACCGAGAAAGTAGTCTACGGAAGTCGATCGAAGGTCGTCAGCTTGCTAAATATTTGCAAAATAAATATCACCCGTTGTATTGTCAAAACTATTCTGCTTATTTGATGATTGAAATCAAGGTTACATGTGACTTCCTAAAGTTGTATTAAATGTTACTTATATCACGTTTTGTATGATATAAATAAATATATAAGGTTGCCATATAAATCAATTCACAAGTACATTTACGAGTATAACCTATTGATTCTAATCAATCGATCGTTAAAGTTCAAGAATCTGAATTCTAAATTCAAATTCAAAAAGGTCATTGACATTGTTTTTTTCTAAGTCATGTCTTAAAAGCATCTTCAAGTCAAATAAAATTGCATCAAAATAATCTACAATATTAGATACTAGCTGTTCGCGACTTCGGCATGGAATTAAAAAATATAGCCTATGTTACTCAGGGATAATGTAGCTTTCTAAAAGTGAAAGATTTTTTGAAAACGGCCCAGTAGTTCTTGAGTTATTTCAATATATATAAAAATACAAAATTAGAAAAATTTCCTCTTTATAATATTAGTATAGAAGTATAGGTCAAGGTAAAAATATATATAAAAAAACCAACAAGCTTCTTAGATTATTTTTATTGGGTATGTAATACTTATCCTATAAAAGTACATAAAGCGTTAAGGAAAACAAAGTATTGATAATCATAATGATTTATTAGTATTTGTTCTTGTAACAAAGAATAGAATATTATCTGTAAATAACTTAATGATTACTCTTTGAAATGTATTGAACTAAATGGAATCTATAATTGCATGTTATATGTAAAATTATTAAAGTAACAAAATTCCTCGTAGATTTTATGAGACAAACCTTTGTGTGAAATCGACAATGAGTTTTCGGCAATAGTTAGCAAAAATAAGTACCGAATATCTGTGTCTAAGGGTTTATGGCAGCAAGTCTCCGAACAAAGGGTTTACTAATCTACTCAACTAAAATGTCGCTGTTCGGAAGCGTTTAGTTAAAAAAATATTTGCTACTCGACTAAAATACTATCCTTGTGCGTACAACGCTTAAAGCCTTGTACGCACTAGTATAGTATTTTAGTCGAGTAGCAAGTAGCACTAAATGTGTCCGAACAGCAACATTTTAGTAGAATAGATTAGTAAATCCTTTGTTCGGATACTTGCTACTTGCTACTCGACTAAAATACTATCCTAGTGCGTACAAGGCTTTAATCACGTAGGTTTAAGTTTAATTTGTGCATGATTAATTCTGTTTTTGCATAATTAACTAGCGAATGCAATGATTAGTATGATTTTGGATTCCTTGTGAATTTGGAACAAATCCCGTGGAGTCGCTATTACAAGATATATTTTTTTATTGTTAGCTTATCTTCTAAGGTCATTTTCCCACTGTTTTTTTAAATTCCAATGAGTAAAGAGGCTAATTAAACATTTGAACTTTTGTTCTCACAATGCGTCCGCAATTGTTCGAGGTCTAATATCACTATTTCTCCATACAGTGGCCATTTTGCAACGCATGTCTTAGTCCGAAGTACAGTACATGAAACATAAAGAGGCGGAATACCTGCCTAGGGCTGCCACTTACAAGATTTTTTCACATTCCAAAAACATGTGCCATGTTTAGTTCTGCCGTTGTTAAATAATAATCTACGTCTAAGATATGAGCTACTATGCTTAGTAAAGAAGTGCTAAAGTTTCAAGCATTTTTTTTTAATTTGATGTAAAAGAAAAATCTTTGTCACTCTGCATATGTTGAGAGCAAAACTACGTTCATACGTAAGTAATAACTACTTATGCTGTCCTCAGGGGCCCACTTTTTAACTAATAAATTGCTCTCAGTGCGGCGATTAATAAAATATAAGCATACTAGCTGTTGGCGACATCGTCGGCGTGGAATTAAAAAATGTAACATACGTTACTCGGGGTAATGTAACTTTCTAATAGTGAAAGAATTTTTGAAATCGGCCCAGTAGTTTTTGAGTTATTTCAATGCATACAAAAATATACAAATACGAAGATTTTCTCTTTATAATATTAGTATACATATATAGATGACAACCCTATACTGTCCACAAAATCAGAGAGCTCGCTTCAAGTCTCGTGTCTTGAGGAGCAAGGTCCGCAACTTGACTACTTTTTTTTTACTTAATGTTGAATTATTCGAGGTCAATGGTTTTTACAATGTAAGTTATTTGTCTTTCGCAATATTACTATTGTACTTATGTTTTGAACCAGTAATGGAACGGCCTTGTTCACGTCTGAGTAGATACTTGTCTTATAAATTATGGTTCCTGGGTTCGAATTTACCAATAATATAAATGCGAAAGCTTGAAATGTTATAAGTTTGTTTTTAAGTCCAAAACAGCTTAACAAATCTTGATGTTAGTCAATATAGAACATAAGCCTGGAACGTCCCAGGATGGTATTTTAGTCGTGTAGCAAGTATTATTTACCCGAACAAAAGATTTACTACTGTTCGGACTTGTTTAAGCCTAAACCTACGCACTAGGGTAGTAATTTAGTAACTAAACGTATCCGAACAGCAACATTTTAGTAGAATAGATTAGTAAAACCTTTGTTCGGATACTTGCTTCTTGTTACTCAACTAAAATACTATCCTAGTGCGTACACGGCTATAGTCTGCAAAAAGATATAAGTTGCTTATTAAGTTTTTTTTTAATTTGCCCGGACAAGTCGCTGAGAAACAATAACAAATCTAGATATGAAGTTTTGTGTATTTTTAATATTTAGCAGACACTAAAATATTACGTAAAAGTAACACATACTTATTATTGAAGATTCAGTACCACTTCTAAGTTATACGAAACAAGGAAAACACGCATCAAAAATAGCGCAAAGATCTACGTAGACAGTCTTTATTATTTTAATTAACTAAATATAACTAGTCCATATTAACATAGTTCGCAGAAATCGTGCGAAATAGTAAGTACAATACTTTAACATTAGCAAGCACGTAAACAGGGGGGGGGGAGATAGTGGGAATTTATCCCCCCCAAAACAGACTACACAGTTGACAAAGTTATTTCAATGTTTGTCCCCCCCTAACAGAAAGTCTGGAAACGTGCTTGAACATAGGTATGCATTCAATTTACTACTGTCTTTTGTTTCATCTGGTTTCAACGAATCTATGTTTAATTGTAAGATTCCTTAGCGAAATATTCCTCCCCCAAAGGCCAGCAACACATCTGTGGTTCCTCTGGCTTTGCAAATGTCCATGAACGTCGGACCAATTAATTTAGTTGGCCCGCTGATCGTTTGCCCCCTTCTCCTATAAAAAAGTTACTAACTCGATAATCGTTAACTTAAAAGCTTCGGAAACTTAAATATTTTTTTATATAAAGTGTTATGAAGCGCATATCATTTCATCGTAGCACCTCTATTTCGTAATTGCCTGCGTAGGTTAGTTTAGGTAATATTTTCTTTTATATTTAGATACTAGCTATTGTTCGCGACGTCGTCCGCGCGTTATTCGGGGATAGTGTAGCTTTTTAACTGTGAAAGATTTTTTGAAATCGGCCCAGTAGTTCTTGAGTTATTTGAAGACATACAAAAATAAAACTCTGTACATGTCCAACTAATTTGTTGATGAAGATGAAATAGGATTCTCACACATTAATTTATATAAAAAAAACATTCCTATGTCTCTGGGTTAACGATCTACCTCAGATTATATTGCAAATGTCAAGCCGTTCAGTAATTTTATCTCATAGACGCATGCGCATAGAAAAGGTCGTCTTTGTTTCATAACATGTAAGTACAAAATTATTTTCTTCACATTAATGCACAATTTATAAAAACTCGTAAGCTTTTTGGTTTATTTTTTATATATAGTTGGAACTAACACATCTACTCTTGGGCTTAGAGAAAAAGCATAATAAGCGTTAAATCAAAAGTTTTGCCTATTAAAGTTTTCTTTATTAAAAGTCTCAGAAAAGGAGAATGGGCAGATTCCTAAGGACTTTGGTCTACCTAGTCAACAGCAACGAGCCATATATCGTTGGAAAGGTATTTGCTTATACTTTATTTTTTTAAATGAATGTAAATTGTAGGTTATGGGGTTCTGGAGTTATTGTCAAAAATAATAGCAAAATGTACATTTTCAATATGCTTCTACTAAGAGTAGACTTACATCTATTGTACTGAAGTCTGTCAGTATTTACAGGTAATAGGGTCCCTACTCTAGGGTACTCGGGTAGGGACATTTTTTTTTTATTTTATACGATGCCAAACGACTAAACGGCGACCTACACTCGTCGAAGTAGCGAAACGATCATTAATGAGTTCTGGAGGCTTAATGTTAGTCCACTTTACCTTCCCATTGTTATCTCATAAGGAAAGGATGGGAAGGGTAGGAGTATTTGACAGGGTAGGGGACACATAGGAAGGGGAAATATCCTGTTCCAGTGAGTCCCCTGCTTCGTCAGGACGGTAGAAAAAGCATCTGTAATAGCAGATGTCGCTTCGCTCTTTCGGCGAATCCACGTACCCCCTTACTAGTTTGCCACAATTTTTTTTAAAAATCTGTCCCCACCTCACTTCCTACTCTATTCCCTGCAAATATTGACAAACTTCAGTACACTAAATGTCAGTCTGCTCTAAGTAGAAGCTAATTGAAACTAAACACTTTGCTATTATTTTTGACAATAACTCGATAACCCCATAAGCTACACATTTACCGTCATACACAAAAATAAAGTATAAGCAAAGACCTTTCCAACGACATATGGCTCGTTGCTGTTGACTAGGTAGACCAGATCGCGCATTCTCCTTTATATAATCAATTATCATTTGGGCCTACTCGTAAATACGAAGGTACGTTATAGTAACCTACAGTAACTAAAAATATATATCTTAGTATAAAATGTGAGTCGATTACACATCTCTTTTAAAAAAAATCAAGATCATTGTTACTGTTCATGACACAGATGCTGAACCTTGACACTATGGTAATGCAGCTCGTATTGTACCAATCGATTCTCTATGGTCAGACGTTGCTCACCGGTTGTTTATGGTAATTAAAATATTTATAACATTGTGTAATTTTATACGCGTCTTTGTTTTACATTGTACTAACGAAATAGTGTACGGAGTTATGAGATTAAAAAACTGAAAGTATTTACGCTCATAACTTAAATAGGTAGGTAGTGATTTTAAATATTTTGTATCATTCTCGTACATTTATTTTTCTTAATATATAAAAACAGATTCACTCAGCTTATTAAGAACCAGTAACGGTATCGACTAGTTTCGAGCCTGTCGGAGACTCTCCTTCAGGAATGAGTACGAGACGAACCGCGACCGCGAGATGATACAAGTCCCACTCCTTCCTGAAGACGAGCCTCCAACAGGCTCGAAATTACCGGCATTACGGGATCTTAATAACATGAGCGCAGCCGTTTTTATTTACTAATAATAATGTCTCAAGAAAGTTTAAACAGTGAAATTTATTTTTTAAAAATATTTAATTTTTAACCGACTTCCAACAGAAGGAGGTTATCAAGTCAATGAGACTTCAAACCTTTCAATAAATAGATATATCTCACAAATAATAGTATTTTATTAATATTAAAGGTCTGAATGGTTTGCATAACAGGTGTATAAAATTTATTCTGTACTATGTTATTTTATACTTTTTAGTTTTTTTAAGCTTTTTATTTGAATATGTTTTTGCGTTTTGGAAGGCGGTTTTTTTAAACGCAGTTTTTTTTCTCAATAAATTCAACGCCAATAAAGTTTAGTTTAGTTCATAGTCTAAGATCCGCTTGAATAATATACACGAAGACAACATAAAGCTGTCATTTTATAGTTAAAAAGACAACTGGCAACATAGATGCTTTTAAAATATCAAAAAAAGCATAATCATGTCGAAAATAAAATATCAAATAGTCAATCTATAGTTCTAGACTAACATTATAAAGAAAGAAACTTTGTATTTTTGTATGTATTGAAATAACTTAAGAACTACTGGGCCGATTTCAAAAATTCTTTCACTACTAGAAAGCTACATTATCCCCGAGTAACATAGGCTATACTATTATATTTCCACGCGGACGAAGTTGCGCACAACAGCTAGTTGGTCATAAATTAACTGATTATTACAAGATATAACCGCATAGGAAAGTGCAATTTTATGTTTTTATATCCTTCTTCATATTATTTTAGGCGTGGATTTAAAACGTATAAGCATTTTAATACATTCAATTTAAAAAACTTGACTATTTTCAAATTATCTAAAAACATATATTTTTTATTTGTTTCGTAACTTCAAAACACTCTTTAACATGTTTTTGTAGACAAGCGGAAAATTATACATCATCTAATTTACTTTGAATGCTTAATAAAATTGATAAAATCACAACAATAAAGCTTGTTTTTAAATCTCATTTTAATAACGTAATTTCAATGCCAAGTGTAAGCAATTATTTGCATAATTAACGTTACATTACTTAAGGAAATAATAATCAGTAATAACCACACCGTACATAATCGTCAATGTATAGTAAATTAATTGATTTTACCGATTCGTTTTAATTTGTCACGGATACTTTAGTATGTATATTTTTCATGTCAATTTGAACCGGTTAGTCAGTCCCTTATCATTAGTAAACATTATATACGAAATCGCTAAAAGCATCAAAATTGCTCAATATCCAAAAAAACCTTATATATAGAGGTTAAGACTGAAGATTAAATTAGAAATCCAATCTTATTGAACTAACGTGTATGTAAATAGTAACTCAAATTATTTTATTACTAGAGAAACTCGAATAATAAATAAACTCCAGTCCAATCAAAACACAACTTCCGCCAATATCCTTATTCCTAACCTATTTAACGATTGCACAATAATATTGTACAATCGTCTTCAATCATTCTAATCGGGCGATTGGAGCTATAAAGTAAGATTTATTACAATTCAAAATACCATACCCAATGCATTAGTTATTCGAATGTCTGCTCTACTTTAGTCTAGTCTGCCCCAAGCTATTAAGCTTTGTTACGAAATAATATTGCAAGGAACAGCAAATAGAACATAAACAACGTGTTTTCAAAACAAAACACATCATATGTTACATTAATTAACCATCAAGGAAAAAAACTAAAAATAGTCCAGGATCCATTCAATTTAATTTTTTAATAAAAATATTTATGATTTTTTTCACGTTATCACTTTTCAATTTTGTCAATAAATTACACTTCTTTATGTGCAATTTTTGTCCAACCAATTTATTCTAACGCTAGAGGTTCTTTAGACTGATGTCATACAAAAAACGGCTTTACGCCGAAGCAAATCTCCGTTTCTTCCGCGAACTCGGTCTAATGAAGCCATCGAGTAATAGGAAGAGTGCATCGGAAAGCAATAAAAGACACGTTTGTAAGATGACATTTGACTCAAATAGATAACACGGTCCGATTAGTATTTAGTTCGTAACGCAGCACGTTCTAATGACCTGATATACACTCATATACAAACAAAACAATAACTCTATATTACTTATTCACTACGTAATATCGATGATCATTATTGACTCTTGGATAGGGGATGACCCGGACCTTCTGCTTACGTATAAGTTTCTACTTAATGGAAAATGACAGCAATTCGATCTATACACGTGTTTCAATACTGATACAAGATAAAGAGTCAGTGTTATTGAAATTTAAACTCGTAAATAAACCACGTAAACCACGTGGTTGAAGTGTTATAGATAATATTTTATTATAAGGTGCTAGTATATTGTGAATTGAAAAGACAAAGGATAATAATGATCAATCAATTATTCAAGTATATTTGGGTAACTTTTCAGTAGATTATTTCCTAATCCTCTGATAACATGTCTTTGATTATAATAGTATACAAACGATCAAGCCTCGGCCACTGACCTACAAGAACAGTTACAAATAGTAAGACTGCTAACAAAGGAACTGGGCATCCGCAGGACGTTAGCTGCTGTATGAATAAATAAACTATCATCCTTTATCCCAATCTGGATAGACGTACAAGGGAACATAGACTCAGGTCTAAATCAATCAACATTATAAACAAACGACTATCGTAGTCAATTTACTGTGGAATGAAATCCACGCTTATAACCAACAATTGTTAAATGGATTCTTTAATCTATTCTATTTCATTCTTTTATTAAGATCTTGAATGAATTTATTTTGAGTTTTGTTATCATCGCCGTATTTTCCAATTGAGATAACAACCAAATTACAAAGTTCAAACTATGTACGCAAGGAAATTAACTCCTCAAAACGATTATTTATTTACAAACAATCTTAGTAAAATCCAGAAGATAAAATTCATAGGGTTTTTACGATTTTCGTAAACTTCCCAGAATTCTGTGAATTGCCAGTTATGTTTAATGCTAACTTTTGTAGGATTTGTAAACAATGTTAGAACCTGGACGTTATTATGATTACCTTGATCGGGTATAATTAAATTATATTCTATATCTAGGCACGATTCCAGTGTTCCATTGTTTCCGTTAACAATCATCGGGGTGCACGATTCGTAGCGCGGGGGTCCACAAATCAAAACAGTGTCGCATTACCAACTTCGACGATGTTATCATTTTTCGCTTACTTTAACATTCTCGTTATCTAACACTTGTTTATAAACATTGAGCAACTTGTAATCTCGGGTTGCCTCAATCGTGGGAACGCTATTTAACTGTGCACTAGTCTAGTGTTGAGGCTACGCACGTCTATGATTTGATATTAATGATATGCGTTGTAATTTCTTCTACCGATGCTGGATTTGATTGTGGAATAATCCTTTTTGCGGCTTTATATTTATTAAGTACGTTTACGTCAACAGAATCAAGAGCAGTGGACGGTCTACTAAAGATCATTTTGAACCTTCTCAGCTATCTTTAATTTTATCTAATGTTACATTAAAGTCGCTTACTTATTTATAACATTTACTATAAAAGAATTTAATTTATTCATGACCAATATATTTAACTGAACAAAGTCCCAGACGTGGGTAGTTCGCCATTCTGGGTACAATTGTGTCGTGACAAGGCGCGGCATATGACCGAATCATGACATTAGCTACGCTGTATTGTGTCAGAATACCTTACACGCTATCTATGCAAATTCTATAAGAATCAAACATAAAGTTTGGTAGTCGTATCTGGTAAAACAACTATGACCAAACTTTACTCTTTGTGGTAATAACGTAAGTCTCGTAGCTACCGGATCTTAGTCTATTATACTTTTGAAATATTTTGCAAAAATGACTTTATGTGTCACCCTTTAGTTTAAATGGATTTTCTTTAACTAAAAAAATAATAACTAATTTCAAGTTGGTTCATAGCAATAGGTCGTGGAGATAGACTTTGTCCGCTTTATTCCGAAAGGAGAATCAGTGTTATTACTGTTGTACTTTCTACCTTTGGTACTGGTACATTCATAAAAAATATTCCAAAATACAGAACATCCTTGTTCCTCGTAGTTCTTATGACACATAATCTGTTTCAATCTGGTTCAATGAGACCCCTGGTCTATCTTATTTGGTTCCAAGTATCCTCCAGTATCGTATAATCGATGACTTCTTGGTCCTCGTTTATCGCAGTACTCAATACATTTTTTCGGAATAAGGGGTGTCAGTTTTCCAAGTAAAGAAATAAAATAGCACACAATAATGTGGAACTGAGTTGTAACTTACTTTAAACTCTTTGGTTTAGTTAAGGAAAATGATAATAAAATTAATTATTGCCTATTGTGATACAATAGTCTACAACCGTCAAAAGTTTATGATGTCGTATGCTAACATTCGAAGAATTCACGAACGTGTTTAGCTCTATAATGCTGTAGATAAAAAGGATAATACTATGACAAGCTTGTAAATTGTTAACTATTATAATTTTTTTACAACCAAACATAATTTATAAAAAAAAAATCTTAAGAATTGATGTCTCACAGAACTTCATACTGACCACCTTTACTCATTGGAAGTAGTATTGAGTGACACTGATGTCAGCGTTCTATGAAACTCTAGGTCCTAAACATGATAGGACAATTCAAAGTTCTCCGAAGTGTGCTATTGACTTAAGGTCTGTTTTACTTAGTACGAGCTTTGGCTTAAACTTAATCACTTGTATTACTTAATATAAAATAAATAAAATAAAATAGCCTTTATTCAGATTATAAATTATACTTAGTTACAAGCTTTATTCTGAAATTTACTTTTTGTTTAACTTTTATAAATCTGTTTGCCAGTCGGCAAAGGCCTCCTCCAACCTTTTGTATTAATATCTGTATGTCTAAATGGTTTTATAGATCAAAAATATTGGTTTGACAGTTAAAAAATACAAGTTGCCTTTTATGTGTGGAATATAAGGCTTATAGTACTATATTGTCTTAAAAATCAGGTACTTTTGTACCTATTTTCTAAACAAGCTGACGTAAAATGCTTGTAAAATTCAGGAGCTTATTTTCTTCTTTAACTCCATATTTCCCGAATTGAGAAAACAGCACATTTGTAAACATAAAATATGCTGTTTGGTCAAATATACTTAGCACTTAAAACTTTCGTGATTTTTACTAACATATTGTTCGTAAGAAACGGGATTCTTACCACGATTTAGCTGATTGAGCTCCCGATATTTCGGCACAGTTGCATGTCATGGTCACGGGCTCAAATATCGGGAGCTCAATGAGCATCGTGGTAAGAATCCCGTTTCTTACGAACAATATATTATACTTAGCACGTTTTTACACTAATAAATAAAGGTAAAAGAACCATTATTGTGACAATAAAACGAAGTAGGCAACAACTTGTATATTGACCTGATAACTCTCTGAGGTGTAAAGTAAACAAAACAAAGAATCGAACCTGCTCCACTCTAGTTTGTTCCACTTTGCGTTCACTTCGCAACGATTATGCGCCAAGTCAAATGACTGAAATCCCCTTATTCCGAAAAAAATGTATAAACTACTGCAATATACGAGGACCATTAAGTCGTCTATTATATCTGGAGGACACTCGGAACTAAATAAAATAGACCAAGGGTCTTATTGGACCAAGTTATGTATCATATTAACCAGGAATAAGGATGTTCCGTATTTTAGAATAAATTTTCTGAATGCACCAGTACCAAACGTAGAAAGTACAACAGTAATAATGCTGATTCTCGTTTCGGAATAAAGCGGATAATGTCTTTGCATTAGGCATTTGTATACTATTGATTTCGAAGCATATAGGTTATTTTTACGTACGTTGTTGTCCTCGTAGGACATAAATGTATGAAAAATTATGATTCCGTATAAATTGTACAACATACATATTTTTATGTTTCCGTTCTTCATTTTATGAAGGAAAATTGAAAATGTTTGAAGAAAATTTGTTAAGAAATCTTTATTTAAAATATAGATACGTAATGTTAGGATGTAGTTAAATTCGTATACTGGCTAGTTCATTGCCGTCCTTAGATAAGACATTCGCCTACAATTTAGCATTAACAGGAAATAAACGTGAGTCAAGCGGACGCACACAGACTAAAAAATATTATAATCTACATTTAGTTTACGTTTTAATAGATAGAGTGATTCATAAGGAAGGTTTTCATGTATAATACATATATAGTAGAATACCACTGATAATTTAGAGGTTTTTAATATGATGTAAATTAACACTTTTTAGCGCTTACATTGCGAACGCTGCAGTATTTAGTATCAGCATTATATCGATTTGCACCCGTGCGAAGCCGGGGCGGGTCGCTATTATTATAATAAGTCTTTTAAATAACTTAAAAGTGTTTAAAAAGTCTATTCTTCAGATAGGATGTGGAACTAACGATGTTGATGATGAACGAAATAACGATGTTGTTTGGTAATTTTGATCTTAGCCTGTTAGTTGATTGAGTTAAGATGATTCGTATTTCCCCGAAACTTCATTACAGCTGGGTTTTTTTTTCTAAATTACCATTTTTTTTTGTAATAATAACTAATATCTACCGCGTTGTAGCATTTTGTAGAATTCCCGTATAAAGAATATTAAAATATCTCGAAATAGTATACCAAGAAACAAATATAAAACAAATGAAAGAGCAAAATCCAATGTCATGTTTAAATGGTTGAAAGAACTTGAAAAGAATAAAAAAAAAATTGAAGCTACCATCGCCTCTCAAACAATGAAATGAATCTTTATCCGATCATGGAAATTATTCTTTAAGATGCATTGTTTGAACTTAATATAAAACGAGGATCAATAAGTCGATTATACGATACTGGAGGACACTCGGAACTAAATAAGATAGATCAGGGGTCTCATTGGACCAAATTATGTATCATAAGAAGTACTAGGAACAAGGATGTTCTGTATTTTGGAATAAATATGAATGTACTAGTACCAAACGTAGAAAGTACAACGGTACTAACGCTGATTCTAGTTTCGGAATAAAACGGGTTATTCTCTTTTAATCTCATTTAGATAAATTCGAATAATTGATAAGTTGATTGATATATATGTAGTAAATATTGGCAAATTAAACAACTAAGATAAACAAACTTTCCGGAAATCATGTGCATCATGCTTCAATAATTACAACAGCATTAATGAAGTCTAATTTTACCTCTTATAACACTAATTTGCCCTATTTAGATTGGCCCAATCTTCCAATAATTTTACGAATAAAAATTCTTTGAACAATAACCCTCTTATTCCGAAAAAAGCTATCAAGTACTGCGATAAACGAGGACCACTAAGTCGTCAATTATACGATACTGAAGGACACTCGGAACTAAATATGATAGACCAGGGGTTGGACCAAATTATGTATCATAAGAAGTACCAGGAACAAGGATGTTCTGTATTTTGGAATAAATTTTATGAATGTACCAGTAGTCCAGTACCAAACGTAGAAAGTACAACAGTAATAACGCTGATTATCGTTTCGGAATAAATGCCCAACATCAGCTCATAGTAACTCGAAACTATCAAAACACGACGTTTTTAAAACAACTAATTAAAAAACAAGCAAAAAGACGTTATTTGTGTTGGGTCTCGATTATGATTATTTTTATCCTCTTTGAAGTCACCATGTTTACTTGGGATCCAATTAAGAGTTAAACGCTAATGCGTGAAATCCGGCGAACCTTTAGTACCGACAGACAAAAAAGTTACATTAAAGAAATTAATAATTATTTCTTAATGGTTTCTATTTAAAATTCTAGATTTTTATCTACCATTGAATCAATTATATTAATTTATTATTTCTGATATATACTAAATATCTTATAGTAATTAAATGTTACATACGAGTATATTAAATTACTGATGAAAAATTTTAACAATAAATCCTTTATTTCTAGCCTCTTTATATTCAAATTATTAAAACATACAAGTACTCGTAAGCTATAAACTTATCACTTGACAAATAATTTAGGAAGTCTTTATTATGTTTTTGCAGACCGTACCACAGATGCGCAGGAGTTGCGTGTCATTCCTTGTTCTATAAATACAGTTCAACCGTTTTAAGTAATGAAGTATGCCTTACTGCCACACTGCAGGCACAGGAATGACATATAAACTTAAACTTTTTTGTACAAACAAGATTCATCTGTAACTTCATTATTGATTTAACTAAAGGGCATCAAGATATGGTGAGAAAAATAAACGAAATGTACCAAATATAATACTATTTCTGTATATTCTTTCTGCTTCTTATCTCATCATCTCTTCGAGTTTATGCTTCTCCTGTAGGAGCATCTGTTTGTCCTCCACGTTTTTTTTATAATAAAAACGGCAAATATATGGCAAACGAGCAAGTGGCCACTAGGATTCGCTGAAAAATCCGAAGCAACCCCTGCCCGTAGACATCAGCAATTTCAGATGCGTTGCTACCCTTAATCTATGGTGGAGGACACGCACAGCAAGAGGATAATGCCTCTTCCTTTGCGTCCCCTCCCCCGCCAATCCACTTCTTCATCCTATCATTTCCTTACAAGGAAGAGGAAGAGAAATAGGAAGCGAAAGTGGACTAAAATTAGGCCCCGGGACCACACTCGTCGGACGAAACACGGAATAGCTTCCATTTGACTCCTGTCTTCCGTGTGGTCGTGGTATGTCAGCGGGCGAGCCGGCCAATTCGTACGAGGATGTTAAAACCGGCTCTACCACTGTTAATCTATCTTCTATCATCTTAGTCGTCCCTTCTTGATCATGTCACCTTTCATGCAATCTACCCATCTGATTCCTACTTCTTATAGGATTTTCGTTGGTAAAATATATGGGATAATTATTACTTTTTATCCAATACAACGGGGAAGTATCTACTTATAATTTTTCTTATCTCGAGTAAATAATATCATTTATCGTACTAATTATTGTATCTATATTTGTTTGAAATAGGAATACCTTAACTTTACCCTGTTCTGATTGCTAGCAGTTTATAATTATCATGAATTATTTCTGGCAACGTACTAATGGGTCGTTGCAACATATCAAACTCGAGAGTCAATTTCGAGTGCACTCCAAATAATCCAAATGAATCCATTTAATTACTGTATACGAAACTTTTGATTGCTTATTGCTTATGTTGGGTATTTGTATGTTACAAGTGTACGCAGAATTGAAGTCGATGGCTCAGTTGTTTAAGCACCTAATTTGTAATCTGCACGTCTGGATTTGTTTTTCTAAGGTACAAATATGACTTGATATTCATGTGTTTTATCCGAGTTACGATGAAGCAAAACATCGTGATGTAACTTGTACATATTTGTGAAGACATTCAAAGATGTGTAACCAGATCAAATCCAGCGCGGTTGGCTGGTCTAGTCACCTCTAACTAACGAAAAGATGGAAGCCCTCAGAAGTACACAGTAGAAGGGTTGATTATAAAAGGTCAAAACCAAAACGTACAGTACAGCTTTGAAGTTACTAATTTCATATTTGTAACCCTACGGCTCCATTAAACCGAGTTCGCGCAAGAAACGGAGACTGCTTTCATTCGGCGTAAGGCCGTTTTTAGCATGACATCGGTCTAATGAAGCCTAAGGGTAATAACCAAGCAATACACCGTCGTGTCGTGTTCAAATGAAGCTCGCAAATTACACTCAAACGCAATTTGTTTAAGACAATTGGTATAATTCAAGTAACGTGTAACCAGGCCAAGGATCAACCGTTACATAATTACCTCTTCAAGCTAACAACTTGTTTTTTATTCAAGATCAAAATTATCTATGAAAGGATGATTAAAAAATGTATTATAATGTGATGAGATAACATCTAAGTTCGTATAAATATGAAGACGAAAATTTCCATTCATTTTACATGTTTTTTTATACATAACCATAAATAAACTATGTCAATAACATCATTTGATTTACATTCTGTTATAATTTCTAGATATCTTTGACTAATCAACTATGGTAACTTATATGACCAGTCCTTTTCATAATTTTTGTGACGAGCCTGTGACTAAAAATATGCATAACTACACAGCTATTCAATAAATAATAACTTTTACTTATAAGCAGTAAAACATGAAATGTCAAAGTTAAAAACAGTGTGAATAATTGGTTATTAATCACTTTGACAGTTACATGAACATAAAATAATATCATGTATAACAAAACCGAGGACTTTATACTAATATAAAGTCCTCGAACGAAACTTAATATGCCAAGTGACCAGACATCCCATTTTACAGGCACGTGCCCCGGTGTGCCCGGAATAATCTCTAGAACTATTGTCCTGTTATCGGAAACCGCCCGAAAATTTGGACGGTCGAGCCGGCCGAGCCAGGCGTGGCGAAAACGCTATCACTCGTGCTTTATTGACTAGCTTCTTCTTTCGCCCTGTTCATGACATTTGTTGTAGATATAGAAATAAGTCATTTGATCACGGCTTGCACCCCATAGTAGTCCCGTTTTGAGTAAGAAAATTATTAGTCAAGTTAACCGTATGGCTATAATGAAACTCACTAAATAATAATATGACGTCATTTGTTATTGTTATGTAAGAAGTAGGTAAGTAGGTTTGTCCGAAATGGTCGATAAATTTTATCTTACGTGTATAAATCATTGGTCCATGACAGATCACTCTATTAAGTTTGGTCAACCGTGAAAAGACATGCGCCTCATAATTGTTATATAACTGCTATTCAGTCAATTGACTAATTATGTTATTACAGATGCCACAAAACTTACTTTAATTTTTAATATGAAATTATCCCGAATAAAATCTTGTAAAAATAAATTGTATTATAAAAAATATAGACATGATTTAATTCCAGTATAACTAGCGTTTACAAATAAACGTAAATCTATTTTTAAAACTATTCAAGTTATAATATAAAAATAATCTACAGCAAGTATTAAAAGTTAAAAAATTAAATACTTTATGAGACAAGTAGCGCCATCTAGTTGAATAATAGGTAATGCACATGTGTGTTGAATGTAATCGTTAATTTCAACATTGCTAGTATCTGTCAGGATGGCCGAGCGGTCTAAGGCGCCAGACTCAAGGTTACCTTGCCTGTGTGAACGGGTTGATGTGCGTTCTGGTCCTCTCTGAGGGCGTGGGTTCGAATCCCACTTCTGACAAATCTTTTTGATTTACCAAATTATATTTTTTAACTTTTATAATGTATAAATCTTTTTTGATTTCTTTAGAAGGAATTTTAAATTTCTATATCATTATAACAATTTGTAACTTTATTTTTTCTTGTATCGGAAGTGGGTACATATTTTCGGCGTTTGGAGTCGAGACTCTTGGACCATAGACCATAGGGCTCAGAAGCTTTCCGGCTTTATCGCGACCTATCAACTTGTTTGATAGAGGTCTCACGTGCCCAAAAACGTGGCCTGATGGGCTGGGCAACGCATCAGCGTTGCAATCCAACGTGTCTACCGGACAGCGATCCATATTTTATTTGTAGTACTTTTGTACATTTTTTTTATTTAAATTTTAATTTAAATTACTATGTTAACCCAAATATTTACATAGAAAAACGTAAACATAAAATTCAAATTAAATAAATTCACATCCCGAGCGTAATCCTCGGTAGTATAGTGGTAAGTATCCCCGCCTGTCACGCGGGAGACCGGGGTTCGATTCCCCGCCGGGGAGACTTTTTGTTGATATTTTCTCTAACAACTTCGAAAGACGTATAGTATGTTAATGTTCTTTTTGTATTGTTCCAGGCGTGTAGCGTCGGTGTGATGGTGCGTGAGGCCACAGTGCTGCTGCTGGCGGTAGCACTGTGCCGCGCCGCCACCACACTCGACTCCGAGCTGGGCGTCGGGAAGGCCATCAATATATTTATGAGGTAAACAGAGATCTCAATCATTAACGAAATATCGCTATGTATTTAAAGCCTTGTTTGCACCAGGTTAGTATTTCAGTAGAGTAGCAAGTAGTATCCGAACAAAGGATTTACTAATCTAATCTACTAAAATTCTGTTCCGGTACGCTTAGTTACTAAATGACTTGCTACTCGACTAATATGCTATCCTGGTGCGTTCAAGGCTTTAGTTGCCAAATTACTTGCTACTTGCAAATTTACTAAGCCAATCCGAACAAGGCTTTTAGAGGAGAGATTAACAGACATCACATCGAGGCGTACAATATTAAATTGACATAACTCAAAAACTATTGGACCGATTATAAAAAAACTTCCATAAGTATTAAGCCTTGTTCGCACCTGGTTAGTATTTTAGTCGAGTAGCAAGTAGCATTTATCCGGATAAAGGATTACTATTCGGACTCGTTTAAGCCTAAACCTACGCACTGGGGTAGTAATTGAGTAACTAAACGTGCCCGAACATTTTAGTAGAATAAATTAGCAAATCCTTTGTTCGGATACTTGCTACTTGCTACTCGACTAAAGTACTATCCTAGTGCGTACAAGGCTTAAGTGATATGGGCTATATTTTTAAATCAACGGTCGAAAAAGCAAAAGCTAGAAATTAATAAACTAGGTTGACTACATTCCCATATATTAAGTGATGATCGAAAGTTCCCTACAGAAAATGTTACTTAATCCACAGATATGGATACCTCAGTATCTGCATGCGCGTCGTGCCTCGCAACGACACCGACGGCTGGGTGTTCAGAGAGCCTACAGTCAGCGTATTCCGAGACGTGGAGCGCTTCGCCCTCGCGCCCGCGCCTCGGCAACCGAAGACATTGTTCGATGGAGACTTCCACATGGAGTTCTGCGATAACTTGAAGCAGTTATTGCAAGCTTACTTTAGAGATTTTACATTTGAGAGGTAATATACGAATATATTGTCTTTATCCGCTTTATTCCGAAACGAGAAACAACGTTATTACTGTTTTACTTTAAACGTTTGGTACTGGTACATTCATAAAATTTATTCCAAAGCACATCCTTGTTCCAGGTACTTCTTATGATACATAATTTAGTCCAATAAAACCCCTGATCTATCTTATTTAGTTCTGAGTGTCCTCCAGTATCGTATAATCGACTTATTTGGTCGTCGTTTATCGCAGTAATTTATACATTTTTTTCGGGACAAGGGGCTAAATGCTAAAGGTTTCGACCCATGATGGGCTCCATTTTCCTTTACTCCACGACTAGCGTGTATTTTGCGTGAATACTCATATCTTGGAATTTCTTCGCATATACAGGGTGTCCCAAAATTCAACGATAAGCCAGTGCCAGTGCATCACCAGATCGGTACCTGCATAGGGAAAATTAATAAAAAAAATCTAACTCTTTTAGTTTAAAAGTTATGTTAACTTATTTGAATTTAATTGCTCTTTGATACCTGACCCCATTCAAATACCCACTGTCTCTTGAGCTATAAAGATATCCCTGCTTTTTTATTTGTAATGGGTAGCTTACTAACATAGCTAATAATTGCAGTTGAAAACGGGACCTAAATATCTGTAGTTTAAGTACAAAAAAATAATTACTTTAACTGTTTGCTTGAAATTTTCGAATATTTTAACTTTTCATCAACTTTGTCATGCTACCGTGAAAAAAAAATGTATGGAGGGTACCGTGGCATGTTGTTACAAAAGTTGGCGCATCTCATCAAGATTCTAAAATGGTACAATGTTATGGTAGAAACATGTAAAAACCCTGTTAATATTTTTTTGAAGTACTGAAAAGGATTATTTTGCATAGTTTCAAAGAACTTTACTAAGTGTTTAAACAAGTTTTAAGTTACAGATTTGTTTATAATTACCTTTATTTACACGTGTTGGGGTACGAGCGTGTTAGATACTATTGATAAGTCGGAGTGAAACAGGTAGTGATGTCATAATAAGTGGACCCCCTGAGGTACTTTATTTCTTAACTTTAATTAAATAAAATAACAATTATGAGTTTCATTTAAACCATCATGAGCATCACCACCACCAACTAGACAGAATTTAATCGAAATAATTAGTTTTTGTTTCTTCTCTACTGTGATTGTGATGGTGATGATGATGTTGCACTTCGACTTATTAATAGTAGGTTTCTAACACTCTCGTACCTCAAAACGTGTAAATAAAGGTAATTATACACAAATCTGTAACTTAAAACACTTGTTTGAACACTTAGTAAATTTCTTTGAAACTATGCAAAATAATCCTTTTCAGTACTTGAAAAAAATATTAACAGGGTTTTTGCATGTTTCTACCATAATATTGTACTATTTTAGAATCTTGATGAGATGCGCCAACTTTTGTAACAACATGCCACGGTACCCTCCATACATTTTTTTTTCACGGCAGCATGACAAAGTTGATGAAAAGTTAAAATATTCTAAAATTTCAAGCAAACAGTTAAAGTAATTATTTTTTTGTACCTAAACTACAGATATTTAGGTCCCGTTTTCAACTGCGATTATTAGCTATGTTACTAAGCTACCCATTACAAATAAAAAAGCAGGGATATCTTTATAGCTCAAGAGACAGTGGGTATTTGAATGGGGTCGGGTATCAAAGAGCAATCAAATTCAAATAAGTTAACATAACTTTTAAACTAAAAGAGTTAGATTTTTTTTATTAATTTTCCCTATGCAGGTACCGATCTGGTGATGCACTGGCACTGGCTTATCGTTGAATTTTGGGACACCCTGTATGTGCAGGTTGCATCACTCTTAGTAACTATTCCAATAAGATTTTTTCAAATGCTCCATGTTCTGTTGTATATTCATTTGTAACTTATACCTTCAGATTGGAGCGGCCGTGGCGGGCCTTCACCGCGGGCTGGCCCACGGATATCATGGCCAGGAACTTGGGCATCAACTCCTCATTCATCACAGGAGACCATTGTTACGTGCTCGTCAGGGTATCCAGGTAAGAATAATTCCCGTTTATTAAGAGACTAGGTGTTGTCCGCGACTCCGTCTGCGCGAAACTAAAAAACATAGTAAGTAGCTTGTGTTCATGCAGACTGTATAGTAGACTAAATATAACTAACTTTATACAAAGTTCACCCAAGGTAGCCCCAAATTATATTTCGATTGGCGATATCGCCGATGGAATCGACAGAAGTGTATGAAACTGACAACGACATTCTATAAGTCACGTGATTGTCACGTGTGAGATATCGAACGTCATTATCAGTTTCATACAGTTTTGACGTACGCTATAGAAACGCTTCGTAACGAATGTATTGGTTATTCCCTATGCTCCGTTAACCCATTTCGGAGATACCTTCAAACAAACATTCACCCATCGTAACTTTCGTATTAATTTTAGTAAAGTAATTACATAGTTATTAATGCCCTTACTTAATTAATTAAAGCGTCGGTGGCTCAGGGGTTTAGCTCTTGACTTGTAAACTGCAGGTCCCGAGTTCGAATCCCGCCATGTACTAATGTGTTTTCCATTTTCGATTTTCATATTTACATATTTACCCGACGCTCTTAGGTGAAGGAAAACATCGTGATGCAACCTGCACATATCGGCGAAGAAATTCAAAGATATGTGTATTCACGCAAAATACGCGCTCTAGTCGTGGATTTGCGGAAAATGGAGCCCATCATGGGTCGAACCTTACCATACCTTTTTTAACATGCCCTTACCAGTTTCAAATAGTATTTTTAATAACATGTTTTTCCAAAAACCCCTTTTAATTAAAATTCCATGTGTGTTATTCCAGGTTCCGTGAGACAGCCAAACTGAGCGAGCTACCATCCACAATCGGCGTGGAGGACGTAGTCTACGACGCTATACAGGAGTCTGCGATAGGCGACACGGTCTCCATCGCAGATTTCATCAGGAAATACGGCTCCCATTACATCGCTTCATACATCACTGGTAACTCCTTGTATCAGGTAAGAATGATTACAATCAGTTTGAAGGAACTCTGTAAGAATTATTTAAGAAGAGTCTTTGGGCTCGTTGACCACAAGTTAATGTCGTCGAATAGACAAGCAAGAAAAATAGCACCCAATTAGATGATCATTATCGGATAATTTTGTAATTTTAGAGGATATTGGATTATTAATTGGATAGAGAATTTATCATATTGTGTAGACTATAAAACATTCTGCAAAGTTACTCAAAGATTATGTAAAAATGTTATAAAAACACGTTTGAATCATCAGGGAAATAATATTTAACTTCTTACAACGTGCGTTGTCACGTGAGACGGCTCGAAACGTGATATTGAGTGAAACAGAAACGCATTGAGTTTTCTAAACAATCCGATAAAGTTGATTATAAGTTTCATTTGCTATGTTTTATTCAGAATCGATCGTTTATCAATATTAACGAGTGGCACGTTTTTTTATTCAAATTTTATTAAAAATATTGTCAATAGATGGCATTAAAAACATTTCAAATTACTATTGTTTGCCTTATTTTTATAACATAAGATTCTTGGATCATCATCGTGCTGCCCTTGGCCCTATGGAGGGTCGGCACAGTATATACTACATAAAATTCTTGGGTGGCTTCTAACAAATAAAAACCCTATATCCAAGCAAAGCTTAAGCAGAGATAGTTTTCGTGGATTTAAAAGACGCAATTTGTATGTTTCTCACGCGTGTATGCGGGTGTAATGCGTCCTAATCATCGCAATCAGATTGGTAGTTTAGGCTTGTGGCTTGTGGCTTGATTAGGACGCATTCGATTCATATTCTTCTGAATAACATCAGTCACTCAACTATATTTATGTAAACTTGTTCAGGTGTTTGTATTCTCTCGTGGGGTGTACTCGAGGATAAAGGAGCGCGTCAAGTCGCAAGGCGTCAAAGACATACCAGCCAGCGAGATGAACAACTTCTTCTCGCCCTTCTTTGCCGAGCACGTGGGCGCGGTCAAGGTTTGGATCGAACTGTCACGTGGCCTGCTTCGACTGTTGTTTTGTTAACTGCCAGTACTTTGTTGATTTTTAAAATTTATTTAAAAAGTTGACTGTTCTATAGTTCGATTTTCAAATTGTGTATGACAAATTGAAAATGACCAGACCAGACCAGTTATAATTACGTTAGAAGCAGGCCACTTAAAAAAACATTCAGAACGCATGTCAATCTGTTTCGAAGGCATGTCATACTTTGCATCAACATCGTCGCATTGCATCCGATTTCTTTCTATTTCTTACCATTGATTCATCGATTCGAGCATGTGCATTTCATTAAACCATCTTCAGTTAAAAGAATACTCGTAAAATCAATAGTCAAGTTTAAAATTCAGTATTAAAGTTAAAAAACTATCAATCTAGATTATAATTGAAGGAAACTGAAATTTTCACAATTACTTTCTCAACTTAGGGTATCATAACTTTAAAAGTATTTATCCCTATTTATGTAATTTATTACGTTACAAAATTCCAGAAGTTATAGGTAAACAATAAACAGAGAATAATGTTACCTACAAGGAATAATTTTCGGATGCAATTTAAAAAATACGACAAGCGAGTTGTTAGCCTTTATTTCGATCCAAATTTTGATCACGCGGCAAATAAATCAGAGAGTACATTCCCGAGCAGGCAAAAAAAAAACTTAATTTAAAAAAATGTGAAAATTGTGTCTGCTCTCACCTCCAGGTATTTGTATTCTCTAGAACCGCATACACGATGATCAAAGAAAGATTAAAAAGCAAAGGAGTTGCTGATATTACTGCCAAGGAATTAGAGGGATACTTCTCGCCATGGCATGCTAAACATATCGGCCAAATCAAGGTAACGAGTACATCACTATTTTGATTGTCAAAGTGACATTGACAGTGACAGTTTCCCGCCAATTTGCGCATGATTGTTTGCAAGGTTTTCGTAATCATTTTTTTACTCATTCATTGTCATTTCATATTTTCTGTTTCCTGTCATTAATGGCACAGACATTACCTGCATTGTTTTAATTAAATCAGTAATTAATTTGAAAGTAATATAGGCCCATTAAGTATTACGGTAACTCATAAAAATCTACTTACTTTTTTGTCCCTTTGAGACATAAAAAAGTTTAAAAGTTTTCTTAGGTCCTAGTGGAACCTTATTTCTATTTTGAGATATTTTTACACTGTATATTGTTTATGAATGGTATACGAGTGCCGTCTATATTCAACGTTGGGCCTATATTACATTTATAATTATATATTTTTAACATTTTTTAATTTTACCAGGTTGCGAGTGGTAATAAAACAGTCGAAAGTTGGGCGATGAAGCGTCTCCGAGTCCATTACTACATATTCTCTTACCCCAGTTTATTAAAACTACACGGGGAGCCAACATTGTTGAGGAACCTTGACACGTTACTAGGAAACGAAGCGTTGTTACAATTAGAATTAAAGACATTAGCTCCAGCGTTCAAAGATGTGCAGAAGAAAAAGTGGTTCGAAGAAGTGATAGACAATTATTTAAAACTATGGGAGAGTAATATGTGATAAACTATTATTAATATAAATAATTTAATAACCTTTTTGCGAATCCAAAAATGTTACTGCTATAATTATTTTTAAATAAATATATTTTTGTACGGAAGAATCAAACTAACATTAAGATTTAAGACATTTTTATTCAATGAAATGACAAAATTAGTATTTATTTCAATAAAAAATAACGTAAATTGAAATTGCCACAGATTGTAAAATGGTCTGAGATTTGTAAAATATAAAAAAAGTCAATACATTTAATCGTCCAATGTTTGATCAAATATTTTTTATACATTATTCAACATTTTTTAACATTCGAATTGAAACCAATTGTATTTATTTATTTATTTTTAATAATTTTTAACACATTGCTGACCGGACACAAATAAACTAGTGATGTGCTTTTTGTTGCCGGTGACATGATATACGTTTTTAGTATAATTACCGGTCAAAAATGTATTAACTATGAATAATTGTGTACTATTATTTTAATATTTTAAATAAGTATCACAATTAAGGTTCATAAATTAAAAACGTTTGATTTGTAATATGGGTTGGCATAATTTGTGTTTTGTATTTTTTTTAATTTGATTACGGTTTACACAGAGTGAAAATTAAACCAAAATGAAGTTTTTTTTTGTTATAACAGTAGTGCAAAAATGTGATTCTCCTACATTTAAGATGAACAGTGAAAAATCTACTTATTTTTATAGAAAGCTTTGTAAATAACATATCGGTGCCTTATTGTGACCAATTTAATTATAAGAAATACCTATCACGTAAATTTGTAAACAAAAATGTTATTAATAGCTCAGAATATTAATTAAAATTATTAAATAAACATCGTCATATGAAAAATTCTAGTAAAGTCCTAAATTCTTATATAAAAGATAATTCTAATTGTTAACAAATAATTGATATAAGTGTGTAATGTTTTACCTGTAATTTATAATTCGAATGAAATAAAGACGTGTGCCCAATGACGTCAGTTGCACCATTTTACCTAAGCCCCTATGTTATTGTACACGCATTGTACTGTTAATTGAAATGAATCTCAATAATTAAAAAGACAATAAATAATGTTTCGTGAGACATCTTTATAAACTAAAATTAAGCGGCTAAAAACTCACGCGTTGCTTCGGTGACGGTACCGACTAGTTTCGCAGTACGAGATGCCGCGACCCCGACGTAAAAGTTTCACTCATCGCTGAGGAAGAGTCCCCGAGGGTTCGAAACTAGTCGGTACCGTCCCCGAAGCAACGCGTGAGTTTTTAGCCGCTTAATTTTAGTTTAAATAATGTTCTATCTACTTTAATATTTTTAATAAATTGCTAATGCGTGATCAAAATTGATAATGCATTTATATAGCTGATTAATAATATTTTATGATGAATGTAGACAGTGTAAATAAACGAGGAAAAGTGTTTTAGATGAAATAAAATTTGTTTTGTGATTGATTAATTGTATTATTTACATTATTTCTTTGTACAATAGACCTTAAAATACCCTCATTCATAAATCTGTATATTTCGTAGATTAAAAGAAGCAGATGAGACATGACATATGTCACACTGACAGCGACTCAGAGACATTTATATGTAACGTAACGTGACAAAGATAGTAATTTAGATCTTTGGCTTCTTCGTATGCGATTTTGTTTTTTTGGAGTAAGAAATAAGACACAAACAAATGTGACGTATCATATAGTATTGTGGCGCTCCAAGCGTAATTTCGGTGAACTAATTTTGTTTACGTCCCAGGCAAAGGCTTAAGACTCAATATTATTGGCTTTAAACCGTAAAATGATGCACACACAACATACTTATGAAGTACTCTGAGGCATTTTTTGTCCCACAACCTTATACGCTATAGCCAGTTCTATGTCTTTCTCTTTCTACGGTATATTCTAAAAATATTATCAGAAATGACGACAGCAAAAAACAACAAACGAGGCCGTTGAAACATATTTTATCATAAAAGTAAACTTTTGCGTGTTAGCCTGATATAGTGTCATTCAACCTTTTAAAATCTTACGGTTTCCTCCATGTCGCAACATACTTCACATACCTGTTGCTAAATTTTTGATGGATCTACTATCGTCACACAGCTCTATTACGCTATCACTTACAAGATTCCCCGGGTTATCCCAAGGGGCCCTAATTTAAACAGAGATACGGAAGTCTTAATTTCACCGATCTATCCTTGAGCAATTTTTATATCTTGTTTAGACTTATAAGCACGTTTACCGAAATAGGATTGTCACTTTAATTCTATTATATGATTCACCCGGCTCTCTCACGAAGAAGGAAAACATCGTGATGCAACCTGCACATATCGGCGAAGTACTTCAAAGAAATTTGGGAAGTCACGCAAAATACGCGCTGGTCGTGGAGTTGCGGAAAATGGAGCCCATCATTGCTCGAACTACACACAAGACATCAATTCTATTATACTTACAAAATGTATTTTTTTATTATTATGAGGATTTTTGTCCTTTCAGGACATGACAAACCCATAGTATCGTTAGTAACTAGGGCTTACCCAACGAGCTGGTATATTCGTACCGCGGCATCTGATGTCGGATCAGCTAAAAAAAAAATAAGAACAACATCCAACATCAGCTGGGTTGAGCTTCAGCTCACGGAATAAAAACTCGCGCTCCCGCCTGTTTCTGTCACACTCCAATAGCAAGTGTTGGATACATACGAAATGTAGTTAAGTAAATCATCAATCTATTCAGGTGTAAATTGTTACATGCACGCTACCCGTGTAAAGCCAAACGAATTCCTAGTATAGTCTATATTAGATTATTTGAATATGCTTTAAATATTGTATATGCTACAAGATAATTGGAATTCACGCGCTCGGTTGAAAAGGTTATCGCAAAATGAAGGGGCAACTTAACGCAATCGTCTTTAGACCTTGATTTTTAACCAGTACATATTTAACAATATTATAACGTCCCAATTGTATTGATACCAATCATTGATTGCAACATTCATTAGATATTAGAACTTGAAATATTAAACTACGATGAAGGGCAGTTCGGGTTTTAATATATCCGGCACTATCACCTTTCTATGATAAATGTGGTCAAAAGATGGCACTAAATTATTCACTTCATCTTCCCGTCCTTGTCTTACTCACGTAGGTCGAACCTGTTGTTTTTTCTCCATGTTAATCTTCCATCATCTCAGTCGTCACACCCTTGTTTATCATATCACCTTTACCATCCATCTCTACCTAGGTCCATCTCTACGAGTGCTCGTTGATCGAAGAATATTTGTGTTTTAAAAAGTTATGCACAATCGACTGATGAATCATCAGAGATTTCGCAACATAATAAATCCATTCCTTATAATCTTCTCATATACGTTCTATAGGTTTCAAAATTAGTTACAATTGGAGCCGAATAGCTTATGTAGTAATAAAAGAGAAATATGTACTTAACTAAGTATAGATCTTTCCCATTTCGGCGCTGGTGTAGAACACCTTTCCTAATACTGATACAACTTATCTTCTACCTATAAACGTAATTCTATGCATAAATGATAGTCCAACGACAACCATTGGTTTTTCTCTAAACACACTTTAAATATCGTCACTTTATTGAATGTGTTTTAGTAGAAACCCAAGCTAATATTGACTACAAACTCGACCGGTACCTTTCCAAAAACCCCGAACTTCAAAGTTTAACCTCTGTTTAAACAATACCTTTTAATCTACTTTCTTGATCCAACTTATTTCGATTTCAATCTCAAATCAATAAAAACTGTGATTATTATTACATAACATAATCAAAAAATCATAGTTCACTTTCAAGGTGTTTAGTAAAATGACATTTAACTATTACGTAATACTGACAAGCTATCTCTTTGTTAGATTTGAATAATTTAGCAATAAACTAGGGCAGTCGTTAATACGGAAGATTTAGAATGCTGACTCAATGTAACTTACAACACGAAAATAGTGACGTAAATAAGGCCCTTCGAACACAGAGCTACGCAAACATTTATGCCGAGCGCCCACCGCTTAAGAGTTATGAGCGGGAGATAGTGAGCTGAGCGGCCTCAAATGTGCTTGTGTTCCTACCTATAAAGAGTTGAGCTAGGCGAGTCTAAAGGCTTAACACAGCTGCCTCATTTGACACAGTTCGGATATCTAAAACATTTCGGCTCATTTTGAAACATCTCATTTCTCTTTGTTGTTGGGGACACAAGTATGCTGTTTCGTATGAAAGTGGAAAATGGGGCGGCCAAGCTCTCGCTCAGCTCTTTACTCTTTTGCGGTGGGTGCTCACCTTTACTTTCTATGGGGCTTACACAACATTTACTATGCTCGGGCCCATATGAGTTTGTATTGTCGCGTAAAGACAAAAATCTTCGATCTGCGTTTCTGCGTAGTATTGTGTACGAAGAGCCTAACAGTGTGGGATTGAGCGTTTTTTATGTATAAATATGGACATTATTTA
Source organism: Papilio dardanus tibullus (assembly GCA_013186455.1). Lineage (NCBI taxonomy): Eukaryota > Metazoa > Arthropoda > Insecta > Lepidoptera > Papilionidae > Papilio > Papilio dardanus. Next base: position 36,099 of record QDHC01002190.1, read on the forward strand.
GGTTAGATTGTAATAAATTAATTTTAAATCTGTACATTTTAAAATAATTTTAAAACACAACACTGCTAAATGTATTTTTCAAATATGTTCAATCGGAGAACATGGAAGATTAATTATTAATTTTAATGATAACATTTCTTATCGAATTGCGTCCACGATCAAATAAATTGGTTTCAAACGACTAATTAATTGAGTACAATCGAACCTAGATCTGTGACCCAATCTATTTTTATAAATGGTTTCGTATGAAATTAACAACCAATTACAATACAAATCTTGATGGTATTACAATTTGGCTACATCAAAAATAAATAATTTATTAAAAAAAAATATTTTAATTCCATACTTACACGTGAAACAGCAACAAACTTTTCAGTTTTTATTATTATACAATTTTATTCCAGATGCATTGGCGCGTAAATGCGGCCATGTTTAAAAATAAACTTATATTTTTAATTACAATAATGTCAAAAGGCAAAGGCCTTTTTTATTCAGCCAGCATAAGTTTTTAAACAAAACCGAACGTCTAGGGTTGTTCACGAACAGATTGAAGCGTACGCTACTAATCGTTCAGGTCAAGTTCATTTTGTGTTTACTCCGTGTTAACATTAGCAAAATGTGAAAAAAAAACTCAGTTGATATGCCGCCACCACGCGGCATACTTTATAATATGAATAATTAGTTCAAAATGGGTTTTTTGTTGTTTGTCGCGGTCTTTCTGTGCGGTGGGTTGTGTCCGAGTGAAGAGAGTGATTTAGGATACGAATTGAATATTGGAAATGCTATTGATGTTTTTGCCAAGTAAGTAAAATTATATTCAAACGATTTTTTTACGATTTTATTAATTTAGCATTTCAAATAAGATCAATTTTAGCATTTCCAGTTATAATAAAATATTTTTTATTAATGTAATTAAAAAATATACTGAATCTGGTTTTAGGTAATTGTGGTTAGCCTAGAGATAGTGGAAACAATCTCTTTGTTAAAAAAATCAAGTTTACAAAGTATTAGTCAGCGAATATTTGATTGCGAAATTACAATTAATTTACAAAAACCCATGAGGATAATTTCATTGCTTTTCTAGTCCGAACTTTTGTAGCTTGTAGAATAAAATTGAATTTATGCAATTTTAACGTTTGTCACTTGACTGACTTGACTTAACGTTTGACTTGACTTGGTTCAAACTCAAAGCGTTACAATTATTTGTAAAAATAGGATTTAGGTTATCAAAAACTCTACCGTGACAATTTCAACGTAATGATATGGGGAATCTCGTTTATCGAGATATCTCTCCGTAAGTCCGACTAATGCAAAATAATTAAATCCTTATCTGACAAGTTTAGTACGCAAACATCGTCACTGTTGTGGAAATAGGATCCAAAATTAGGTATTCTATTCTTCTCATCTTGCGGACGAATTCTGAATCGAATCTTGAAAGTAAGCGCCGCTTTTTATGACTTATAGCTTATGATTTAAAACGCTGGTACATACCTAAATGACGATTCAGAATTCAGCCGTTAATTTTATTTAATTTTGAATTTTGAATTTCGAACATTACTAATTCTATTCAGCTATGGAGACCTCTCGCAAGTCACACAAGTGGTATCCGCCGATTACGAGGAAGAAAACCCTGAGCACGTGGAACCGTTCAGAGAGAAGAATATACGTTTATTCTTAAATATCAGCAGTCGACAGATCACCGGGGACACTACCATGGTGGATATGAATATCTTACTTTGTGAGACATTCGATGATCTCTTGACGACTTATTTTGAAAACTTTAGAATAGAAGGGTGAGTATTTCGGAAGTTTATTTAGAAGCGTGTCCACATACTTGGAGACAAACATAATGTGAATGAAAGGGTCGTTCACCTTAAAAAAACTGATATACATATACACGTGTCGGGATTTTGCTGGTTTAAACTACATCAAGGTTTATTTATTTATTTACTAGCGACCATGCGATGCGATGGGGGCATGGGTGCAATGCTGATGCGTAAAATGTGTAATAATTTCCATCACATTAGAAACCTAAAAAAATATTTATTTCTGAACTATTTAATGGATGTCATTATACATATAAACCTTCCTCTTCAATCACTCTATTTAAAAACCGCATTTTGATGCGGTTTTTGATACGTTGCGTAGTTTTAAAGATTAAAGCATACATAGGGATAAAGGGACAGAGAAAGCGACTTTCTTTTTACTATTACTTATTCAAGACATTTCATACTATGTATACACACTTCTTTGCTTGTAACTTTTGACTTATTAAACCCCTATTTACCCTTAACTCTAGTAATGAATCATGGAAGTAGATAACCCCTTCTAACTTATCAAATAATAATGCCAATTATTTCCAGAACAGACAAACCTTGGAAGGCGTTCTTAGGCGATTGGATATTGGACGAAATAATGCGTGCATTTGGAATTGAATACGACACTAAGCCTGACAACTGTTGCTATGTGCTGGTGAAGCTGATGAAAGTCCATAGATCAGAGCAATTGGATAGTTTGGACAACGTCACCGTCAAAGACTATGTGAAGAGAGCCATAGACAAACTTAATGTTAGCGATACTAGTGAAGTTAGAAGATTTATGAAAAGCTATGGAACTCATTACATCGATTCCTATGTTACTGGCAATTTTATTTACCAGGTTATTTTTTTATTACACATAAAATTAATAACTACGAGCTATTTAAACTACTTGTGGATGAACCAATGCATACTAAACATAACCTCATTATGTAATACAAGAAATAATAGTAAACTCAATGTTAATTAAACCTCAACAACGTTAAATAATCTTATCATAATTATGAATATGAAATTTCATATTCCATATAGTTCTGTCCCGTCACAAAAACTTTAAGAATGCGTTTTACTGCTATGTATTAGATAGGTCAACATTAAAATAATTTCTTTTCTATATTAATCTCTGAGATAATATGGATATATTAATATGTATAATAATTTTAGGTATTCAAATATAAACGGACAGGCTACAATCTTCTTCGGGCGTATATAAGACAACGTAACATGCGTCACTCAAGTTCTGACAACCTAAGATTTTATTTCTCATCATATTTCCTCAAACAAGTCGGAGAAATTCGGGTAAGTAATTATAAAATGCTAAGATAAAAATATTAAATTCAATTGGAATCCAGCTTTTAAAGGTCTATAACTAATAAATAGTAATTTAATAGAAGATATTAACAATTTAATAATTGACTGAAATTATGCAAAAAATAATAGTAATTATTACAATTTAATAATTTAAGTAAATTATTAAAAAAATAATAGTAATGATTAAAATTCAATAATAAAATTAAAAGATGTAAAAATTAATAGTAATTATTAAAATTTAATAATTTAAGGAAATTGTTAAAAAAATAATAGCAATTATTACAATTTAATAATTTAATGAAATTATTAAAAAAAATAATAGTAATTATTAAAATTTAATAATAACAAATTTTCAGATAGCGAGCGGTAACAAAACAGTAGAGACATGGGCAAAGACGAACCTAAGGGACAGCCAATACTTATATTCGAGGCCAAGTCTCCTCCGATTGCATTACAATCCAATACTGGCTTTCAAACTGAACGATTTGTTGGACAACGGCGCCTTACTCGGTCTCGGTCTTAAGACATTAAGACCGCTCTTCAAAGATCGGCGCAAAGCTGATACATTCGCCGAAATCGTTGAAAACGATATGAAACTATGGGAGGTTAATGCGTAAGATTAATTGTTAATTAATTGAAATACGGGTAAAAGTGTTATAACAATTTTGTATAAGGTCAAACACTTATTCCAATTTTGGATACGAAAAGTTTTAATTTAACTTAACAAAACTTAACTTTACAATTGATTAGTCTTTTTGAAAATTGTACTTTCTGTGAAAAAACAAACAAATTATACAAATATTGTAAGTCGACGTTCTTAGTCTTAACTGAAATCTTGAATTTATGTGTTAATTTAAAAAGTTATCTAAAGTCACTCTTCAAATATGTAAATAGCTAATTTAAAGTAATTTGATTCCGTTATATAACAGTGAATATATGTTTTAACAGTATTTTAAAATAAATTGTTAAAAACCTCTAAAGTTTTTTCAATAATTTCTACCCAGGAATAGTTTATCTTGATGTTAAGTGCTGTCCAAACAAAATTACACTATAACACTACGGATTCATTAGATCTCTGTCACGCAAAAAACGGCCTTGCGCCGAAATCACCGTTTTTATCGCGAACTCGGTCTAATGAAGCAATATGGTAATGGGATAAACGGTAGACCTATAAATCTGGAATAGTAAAATAGGACAGTGAATGTATTCGTCACTATTAAAAAACAATAATAATTATTATGAGTATTTTTATTAATTCACAAATTATCGTGACATTTTACAAAATTGCATAAGATGAGTTGATTAAAGAAATTACTAAAATCGAATGTCTTTATTATTATTAATATTTAATGAATTAATAATTTATTTTTATTGTTATCATTAAACAATGTTTTAATAACTGCGACCATTAATTAATAATGGATTTAAATAGACAGGAGATATTAAATATTTTTATTTGATATATGTACTATTTTGTAATCTATACTAATATTATAAAGAGAGAAACTTTGTATTTTTGTTTGTATTGAAATAACTCAAGAACTACTGGACCGATTTTAAAAATTCTTTCAGCATTAAAAAGCTATATTATCCTCTAGTAACATAGGCTATATTATTCAAATCCACGCGGACCAAGTCGTGCACAACAGCTAGTACAAAATAAGGATACACACATAATAGTCGTGATAAATTATCATGTTTGAAATTTTTCATATCCTTATCATACAAATTATAACATAAAGAACTAATTGTTGCATTTATAACAAACTGTTGCATTTGTTGCATTAACATATCCTATGATATAGAAATATACGATAGTGTTGGACACTATCGTTGAAAAATCAACTAAAAACAGTTATTAACTACTTTGTTACAAGTTTTTTTTAATAAATATTTTCTTATAAATTTATAGGCCGAATTAAAAATACTGTCTTATTATGACTTAGTAAACAAATAAATTTGAAAAACAATATAGTACAAATTAGTAAAATAATTATTATAATACATTAACAACCTGATATCAGATTAAGTAAAAAAGACATATAGAATAAAAATTGCATTTTTAATTTATTTACTACTAAAAGAATATCTATAATTTTATTTTTTTTTTATTTATTTTTATTTAAACTTTAATACTATCTAAGTACAAGGAGGACTTAATGCCTAGTGGCATTCTCTACCAGTCATCCTT
>QDHC01002190.1:42129-99768 GCA_013186455.1 Papilio dardanus tibullus
GCACAATATTTACTTGATTACAAAATATTAAAACTGAGAGTTATAAAAATATGTGTTTACTTCAATCTACCCCCTTACAAAATTTTAAGTACAGTCAAACTTGAATAAGCGAGAAAACTTCACAAGCGAGTCATTCTTTGGTCCCGACGACCTACCTCCATAAGCGAGAAACTCGTATTAGAGAGAAACCTCTATAAGCGACACAAATATCGCGGACCCTTGGACTCTCGCTTATCCAGGGGGCTACCCAAAGTATCTATTCATTGGCAAAATCGCTGATGGAATCGACAAAAATGTATGAAATTATGACATTCGATAAGTCATGTGCTTGTCACGTGTGAGATATCGAACGTCATTGATAATTTCATACATTTTTGACGTTCGGTATAGAATCGCTTCGTAGCGAATGTTATTTTGGTAACCCCCCGGGTTCGACTGTACTCTATTACATTCATAACTAACATCTACCAATACTAAAATTGCATTTAATCAAACAAACAGACGTCAATTTTTTATTATATTAATAATATTTTATAATTTCATTCATAATTTATTAATTTTAAAGAGATCGTGTTTAATAAGCAAAGCTATTCTCCATACATTAGGCCAACGTCAGTCAAACAAGTTATAGTAGATTAACTGTTTTTATAACAGTTAAAAAACTACCCTGTCACCGTTTTTGCCACAAACGTTTACGTACTACACTATTATTATAACTCATTAAATAGTATTTATTTATTAAATAATGTAATAGTACCTACATAAATAATACAATAAGCAAAAATTACATTACATTTCGTAAAAAATAAACAAATGTAACTTCGTTTGTTTTAAAAATAAGTGCATTGTGTGCGTAGTTTTGAAATACAACAAATTAAAAAAAAGATATATACAGGGTGTCCCCGTATTGCATGTACAATTTTTTCCACAGATTTCTTGGGGAAAATATGAAGATGAGAATAACTTACCTCTATCCAAAGTTGCTTCGTTTTAGGCCTTGTTCGCACCAGGATAGTATTTTAGTCAAGTAGCAAGTAGCATTTATTTGAACAAAGGATTTACTACTGTTCGGACTCGTTTAAGCCTAAACCTACGCACTAGGGTAGTAATTTAGTAACTAAACTTATCCGAACAGCAACATTTTAGTAGAATATATTAGAAAATCCTTTGTTCGGATAAATGTTAATTGCTACTTGACTAAAATACTATCCTAGTGTGTATGAGGCATGAGCGCTAGAGGGCGTTAAACTTTATAAATGAATTTACACTAATTTAAATATCTCGAAAACCCTTAAATAGTTTTATTCATATTGAAAACATGATTTTACTTTGGTAAACTACACTTTTTTGTGAAACAAACATACAGGATGTTCAAAAAAAATATCGTAACAATAATCAATCATAATTACAACCTCCTGTATAATCATTGCCAACTTTTTTTCTTGGATAGAGACTTTAATTTACAATTTTATTTCTATGTTACAAATTTGATTTGACAAAAAATAAATAGCTTTACACTGGTCACTTGAAAACAGTTATTATTCTATACAGATGAGTATGTATTGTATAACATTTTTTTTTGTTATAATTCATTACGAAATAACACATTTCATATTTCACTGTATTAAGCTATAACACTTTAACCGCCACAGACTCGTGCAATGAATACGAAAACAATCAGCATTGAAAGTGTTAACTGTAAAATAATATATATAGCACTCACCAACTTCTCCATCATGTTGAGGGTTTTACTCGAAAGTAGCCTTGTACGGACTAGGATAGTATTTTAGTCGAGTAGCAAGTAACAAGAATCCGAACAACGGATTTACAATTCTATTAAAATATTGCTGTTCGGACACGTTTAGTTACTAAATTACTAGTGTGTAGTTTAAGCTTAAATAAGTCCGAACAGTAGTAAATCCTTTGTTCGGATAAATGCTACTTGGTACGAGTAGCTATAGTAGTATTAGTCGAGACTAATATACTATCCTGGTGCGAACAAGGCTATAGATCTATTTTAAAGTAATTTTAAATCCCTCAACATTTTCCCTAGTCAGTGTGGTTCGTATGTGCTGCTGACGCGCGTGCAGGCGAATTGATTTCTGCCTACCCTCTTTCCATTAACTAGCAAGAGCATCGGATTATTGAGTCTTATAGATTTGAAATTATATGTCTGAAATTAAATATTTTCATTATGATCTTGCTGCTCATGAAATAATAACTTACTTATTAAAAAAAAAGAAGGGGAAGTGGATTTGGCGGAGGAGGGGACGCATAAGAAAAGTAAATCCTGTTCCTGTGCGTCCCCTCCTCCGTTTAAGGGTAGGTAACACATTTGCAATTGCAAATGTCTATGGACAGCGGTAGCTTCGGTATTTCGATTCCAGGTGGCCGCTTGCTCGTTTGCCACATTATAGTATAAAAAATCAGAAAACCTAAGTCAAAAAAATGCATATAGTTATGTTTAATTTAGAGCTTTGTTTACTTTTGATTAAAATTTATAAGCAATCTGCTCAATTAATACCGTTGCGGCAAGCACTGGCCACAACAGGCCAACTCTTTGTTCGCTGCACGTCTTTGTTTTTCTTTTTGAATTTTAATTGTTAATATCCTTTTTTAATTATGCTTTTGCGATATCTTGTCTTGTACTTATTATTCTTTTGAAAATTGTTTTTATTATAATGGTCCTTCGAGCCGGATTTGAACCAGCGATTTATGGATGTCCAAATACTTGAACGGCTTCTAGACACGAATACTACGTATTATGATTTTTAGCTGGTCCATTAATAGAAGTGATAATTAGTAATCAATTTAAAAATCCGATATACAATCGAACCTGGATAGGCGAGAATCCAAGGGACCGTGATATTTATCTTGCTTATAGAGGTTTCTCTTTAATGCGAATTTCTCGCTTATGGAGGTAGCTAGTCGGGACCAGAGAATGAGCGCTTATCCGGGTTTGACTGTATAAAATTTTTAATCGACTTTTAAAAGGAGAGATTTTTGAAATGATTAATACAGATTTGAATTGACATTATTGAGTCGTCTTCTGTCAGTTTAATTCGGGAAAAAATTACATAATTCCTTAGATTGGTAGATTTGTTTACAATTTTTTTTTTATTATTATTTTTTATAATACAAAGTGGCAAATTAATTGGCAACCAGAATTAATAAATAAATATCTAAATTAACTCACCACTGTATCAGATTCATGTTTGTGTGTTGTAAGATTAGGCTCGGGTACGGCGACGCAGTCTCCGATGATAGCGCCGCGCCCGTCCGCCCAGTTGTACACACTCACACACACACACCGCATACTCTCATCTACTATAGCGAATGTACTGCAAATAAACATCTTACTAATATAAAGGTTAAAGGTTTCGACCCCTGATGGGCTCCATTTTCCTTCATTCCACGCCTAGCGCGTATTTTGCGTATAAATATCTTTGAATTCCTTCGCTGATATGTGAAGACGTCACGATGTTTTCCTTTATCTAAGAGCGTAGGGTAAATATGTACATATGAAAATCGAATATGGAAAAACATTTTGGTACATGCCGGGATTCGAACTCGGGACCTGCAGTTTACAAGTCAAGAGCTAAACCCCTGAGCCACCGACGCTCTCTTACTAATATTATAAACGTGATGCCTGCACTTATCGGCGAAGATATTCAAAGATATGTGTGAATACAACCAAATTCAAACTTTATTTCTATAGCAATAAGATTCAAAATGTCATACTTACAATGGTACAGCGTTCTCATTGTGTATAGAGCCGACCACTCTGCCCAATATCACTTTCCCTTCATTCACCCCCTCCACTAAGCTGTCCAGTCTGCACTGTTCCAGTGTGACGTCACGCGTTCCGAACTTATTGAATGTACCAGGACTGTACGCGCCTAACAACTTCTTATCCATACTCTGTAATTTATGAACTCCTGGTACTTTAAATTTACTTACGAACGAACGTATTAAGTAAATTAAAGTTTTACGTAGAGAGGGCGGCACAGAGCCGCCCAAAAAAAAAGAAAAAAAATACTTAAGTCATATTAGAAATACTTTCAGACATTTTTATATTTAGAAATACTTTCAAATATTTTCAGATATTTTTATGAGAAAATAATTAACTGGCAAAAATAAAAAATAAAAAACAGATTGACTAAAACTGACATTCAGGTGAAGAATAAAATGACAATTCCCCCTTCATACATACAAACCTACACACATACGGATAAAAATCATTATTAAACTCTAAAGTCAACAAGGAAATATAGACCAAAAATTACCTGAACCAATTGTGTTAATCTTTTAGTCTTCAATTTTCCTCGCGTTCGCACCATTTCATTCGTATCTTTTAAATAAGTAACTAGTTTCGTGCGTTCCAATTTTGGAGGTTCCCAAAGAGGGTCCAATCGACAAGCATAATCAAAGTTCTGCAAGGACTCGTCATATACTTCCTCATATTTTAAAACCTGAAACGGTAACAAGAATCTAATAGAAATCCCATTTCAGTTGCACTTGTTTTATTGCTTTTTTTTTCAAAGACTAGTTTTTGCTCGCGAATTTGTCCGTTTTTTTAATATTATAAAATGGCAAACGACTTTCTGGACTCGCTGAAACAGCGAAGCAACCGCTGCAAATAGATATTTGCAGCTGCAGCAGTGTTGCCCACCCTTAATCTACAGAGAAGGAGACATGTAGCAAGAGGATAATTCCTCTTCCTATGCGTCCCCCCTCCGCCATATCTACTTCCCTTCTCATCATTTCCTTAGAAGAAAAGGATAGGAAGGGAAAGTGGATCAAAATTAGGCCTCCGGCACCACACTTTTCGCACAAAACACAGCTCGGAATCATTCAAATCTAAAATTGTATACTCGTGGCTTAAGTATCCTAATGGGAATGAACCTAAAATGGTATTTTATTGCTTGCTTTGACACTAAAACTAGATTAAAGTTACAAAAAATAAATTAAATATTAAATATACAAAATCAGGGTCAAAGTGTTTAATTTTAATAAAAATATTACTTACTATTCCTTTATTATAATGCAAATCGGGTTGCCCTCTCGCTATCGGGTCCAACGAAGCTTGCTTATACGCGCTCATGCATAACTTCAAAGTTGCAGGATCCTGTGTTACTGTAAAAAATTGGCAAAGATATGCATTGCCTAACACCATCCATGATATACCATCTTTAATATCTTGTGATATAGCCTCTTTGGCCATTTCAACACTGTTCAATATAAGAGCGGTTGCTTCACTACGCTTCCTGTTAGTACTTTCTTGACGAAGAATTATAGAGAGGCAACGGAGAGAAAGACGATTGCGCTCCTGAAAAATGAATGATAAATTTACTAGTTTGTAAATATTATTGTTAAAAAGTGGCATAAATAAATAGTACAGGGACAAGACTTGTATACAAAGGAAGTGACAACTATGATGACTGAAGATAAATTAATCACAAGGAAGAAAAGCTGGTGTACCAACGCTACGGAACAAACACATAGAAGATGATGAAATAAATTCTACAAGGTACAGGTAAACCTGGACGAGCGAGAAACCTCTATAAGCGAAAGTCATTCTATAGTCCTAATGAACTACCTCCACAAGCGAGAAACTTGGATTAGAGAGAAACCTCTAAAAGCGAGAGTCATATCACGGTTTCTTGGACTTTGGCTTATCCAGGTTGGACTGTATATGATAGTGAATTAAAATAAATTCATGTTACATTTCATCCATATACTTAAAGTGCAGAAAAACATCATGATTCAACCTGCATATATCGGCAGAGATGGGTCCCAGAGTGGAACTTAAATGTTGGATTTAAAAACTTACATGTTTTAAAGCACCTTCAAAGCTAGCTTTAGCGTCCTTTACATTCATATTTTTCCAATAGCATTCCCCTAATTCGTTCCAAGCAGCTCCTAGACTTGGGTTCAGTTTTACAGACTTACTGAGGCATTGTGACGCTTTTCCGTCATACACAGTACTGATGTTATAACATCGACCTTTTAAATAAAGAAACTGGGCACGCATTGAAAATGGGATTTGTGTATCCACTGCAAAAAAATATATTTTATAGAAATTAAGAAAAAAATATCTAAATGTATGAATTCGTTTCACTTACCATCTATAGCTTCAAATTTCTCCACAAGCAATAACTTTTTCTCTTCAACCAACCTATTTTTTTCAGCTGCCATTTCAAGAGGATGGTTTTCAAAAAACAAGTCTCTAAATTCATACAATTCTCGGAGTTCATCCTGACGAATTACAGATGTAAAAATTAATTGAATTAATAAAACTACTTATTTCCATTTATTAAAATAATTTAAATCTAAATTGTTTTAATTTTTATAAAGTATAAATAAATCATACCGTCAATCCATCGATGATCTCCGACACGTTTTCTAACTCCACTTTTTCGTCAGAGTCTACAGACATTTTGTATTTATTCTTCTCCAAATTAAAATTATACACCCTTTCTTATACTTGATTGAAATTTTATTACAAAATAAAATCTCAATCAAACTTGCAAATCGCAAATAAAAACAATACAACTAAAACAATTTTTGCTACAAACACAGACAATATATATCACATCCTGTCAAAGTCAAAATTGTACAGATAAATGATTGAGAAGAGTAAGAAGATCGCAGAGAAAATTAATTTATTTCAGCTTAGTCGATGTCTTGTATCATTGCTTGTATTGTACTTGTTTCTGCAATTTCACTAATTAAGACGGTAATTAATTATGCTCTTTAAAATCCTGAACTTTGAACCTTTCTGAACAGAACATTTAAAAATCAAACCAGGCGTCAAATGTCAATGTCATCATGAATTTTTTAATTTAATCTAAACAAAAATAAAATAAATATTGCCATTGCGGTTTAAATGTAGAACATTTAAGTCATTATTAATTACTTAAGTTACGATATAATCATGTATACTGCAGGATAAACTTAGCCCTTACGACAAAGTTAGTTAAAATAATAGTAAAAGTATGGCTTGTTATGAAGATATAGTTTACGGTGATAATGGTCAGATTAAATGTGGGCTATGCAATGCAGGTATCATAAATACAAATCAGTCTATTGATATACACTTGAATAAAAAATCTCACAAAGATCTATATTTAAAAAGAATGATGATACAAAATGGTATTCTGTCGAATGACAGTCAAAAACATTGTGGTATTTGCAAGATAAATATCGAGTCAGATTTGCAATCACACATAGATAGTTTTACCCACCAGAATGGTGTGAAAAAAATAAAAACTTCAGTCATTATAGATGGAAATTGGCTTGTATTGCCACAATTTGTATCCGATAGCGGTGCAATTAATTGTTTGATATGTAACAAATTTATTGAATATTCATTGAAATCAATTGAAAATCATATAAATACAAAACATCACAGACGAGCTCGTGCAATCGTTTTACAACATTACAATGGAATATTTTCAGTTGAAGGAAGTAATGATGATTTATGGTGCAAGATATGTAGAGTCTGCTTAGATAACTATATAGAAGTTATATTCAAACATGTTAATGACGATAATGAACATAGTAAAAATCTTAAGAAAATAAAAATGTTGATTGAAGGACAAGGGATAGACATTGAGACATTCTTAACTGACCCTACGGAAGACAAAGCTTATTGCAATAAATGTGACACTAAAGTATCTTGTAATGTAGACAATCTTGAAAGACACATTAAAGGGAAATTGCACAACAAAGACGAAAAAAAAACTACACAGACAAATTAAGAACCTCCTTTATGGAAGTCTGTTAAAAAAAAAAACAAATCAGTCATAATTTTTATTATAATGTTATTTCTAATTATTAATATTTAAGCAACTATTATGGATTATGTTGTAATTATATGAAACAATTTAACAATTTAAAATTCTTTTTATTTGATGTAATTTGGACAACTGAACTTGCAATAAAGACTTTTATTTGTGTTTTGGTATATTTACATTTCTGCACATATCGGCGAAGAAATTCAAACATATGTTTATTCACGCAAAATACGCGCTAGTCGCTGCGGAAAATGGAGCCCATCATGGGTCGGAACCTAATTAACTAAAAAGTTTAGACTTATTTAGGGACTTCCCCACCTTTAGACAAACATTTATTTCTTCATTTAACAAATCTAGGCCTTACCAGTACCAAAGAAACAACGAAACATTTCTCTTTTTATACACTTAGTTACTTCTGCGTATTTATTAGGTACTTTTTTCCTTTCTTTATAATGTTTTTTTCATATATTTGTCAATTAATATTACCAATCACATTTATTATTTTCCTACCAATTCTTTTTTAATTTTATAATTATTAATCCTTTAAATTATTTTAAAGAAAATATAATTTCAATAAATTTTAGAGAGCAGCATTTTATATCTTACTTATTGATTTTGAAACATAAATGTCATCTGTTGCATCAAATTGACAGCAGTGACAACTGACAAGTGACATTTTCCTTTCAAGCAACTTTTTCAGCAGCTTTGTACAGTCGAAATGTAATTGCTATAAAATACGAAATTTCAAGTATTTAAACAATATAATCGTTGCAAACGCTGTGCTAAATTTTATATTGCTTATTCTGGCTAATTTGCTGTGTTACAAAAATGAATACCAAATTGCTTTTTGGAATAATTGCAAACTCGAAAACAAGGGTGCGATGCGTTTTTTGTGGTGTCTACATACCCAAGGCGAACAAGTGTATCGATCAACATATAAATGGCTCAAAACACAAGGAGAATATCGATTTAATGTCTGAAAATGGTATATCTTTTCACAACGACTCGGATATTTTGTATTGTAAACCTTGCGATACTTTTTTGCCGGAACATGAATCTGTGACTAAACATATCGAAACAGAGAGCCATGCGAACTGGGCTGCCGCTATGCAAGATCTTGTGGAAGGTGAATTCATCAGGATGAATGATTATTTATCGTCAAAATCTGATAACGCATATTGCGAAGTGTGCCAAACGGAAATTGTCTGTCTGCTTCCAAATATTGAGGAACACGTTAATACTTTGAGTCACCGTAGCAATATCGCTGATAGACTGAAGCCACTGAATGGAATATTTAACTGTGAGAATGATGATGAAGTTTGGTGCAAAATATGTGATGGGTATCTAACCAACTCTGTATCATACATCTTGGAGCACATCGATGAGGACCCTCAGCATATGGAATGGTTTATGGAAATTGAAGATATAATCGAAGACCATGATATATCATTAGAGAAATATTTATCAAATGAATTTGAAAAGTCTGCTTATTGTAAAAAATGTAATGTTGATGTAATTTGCAATGTCCAAAGCCTTGTTGAACATATTCACAGTGAAGGACACAGTAATCAATTAAATGTTATTGAACTTTTGTAATCAACATAAATGTATTATATACTGCTATTCTAAGTCCCTTCATACATAAGGCTATGAAAACCCCATGTTTCAGTTTCTGAGCAGCTTATGCTATACAAAGTCATAGAAGTTAGCTTTTTGTACAGCAAATTCATTCTCTATTACTATTTTCATATATCAAACATTCAATTGATGTAACTATAGATGTTTTCTAGCAGGACTAGATGTATTGCTAAGCGAAAAAGACAAAAAATCACTGTACATAATTCTGTTACTTTAAAAAAAAAAACTATTCCTTGCCTATACCATCATATATCTATGTAAAAAATTGCATGTTCTAACAAAGCATTTACACTGTTAATTTAAATATTTTGTCATATCAGTATTCTCTAATTTGAAAACTTATTAAATAAAATATAAACATTTTTTAGTGTTTTTAACATCATTGTTTTTAATTATTGACAGAAAACTTTTAGTAGAATGTGTTTTCACTTTTAGATTAATATTTAATATTAATATTCTCACTGGTTCATTTAAAATATTGTCTTTGTAATCTTTGTAAGAAAAGAGCGTACTCCTCCCTTAAAGGCTGGCAACATATCTGCGGTTCCTCTTGCATTGCTGGTGTCCGTGGGCGTCGGATTAACTAACTTAGGCGATCCACTGCTTGTTTGCCACCTTCTCATATAAAAAAAATTTGTTACATTTTCATATTGTATTAAAAATCTTTCCAAAACTATTTTTATTATAATAGCTTCTGCTGTGAGAGTGCTTGATATTATTTTCTTGAACCAACAAAATACATTATGCCACATGTATAATTTGTCAGTAATAACGTTATTGATATAAAAATAAAGTGCCAAAATAATATCTATTTACTACAATAAGAAATATATTGTACAAAAGGCTATGGTTGAAGTTGGATTTTAATTGTACCGAGAAAATATACATTTCATTGTATTTAAATGTTGTTTTATCTAGATTAATAATAAAACGAAAGTAATCCTTGAAATTATTAAATAATTAAATTTAGTATCTATATAACTTCTGATGTTAAATAAATATAATAAATAGTAAGTTCCTTATTTTAAAAAACCTTGAGACGATTTCTCAATTATGAATGTGGAGGTACACCGGTAGAGGTAGGCCTAGAAAGGGATGGATTGTGTGAAAGGTTATATTATAAACAAGGGTGTGACGACTGTGATGACGGAAGATAGACGTGAAGGACAAAAACCTAGCGCGCCAACCTAAAGCCTTGTACCCACCAGGATAGTATTTTAGTCGAGTAACAAGTAGCAAGTATCCGAACAAAGGATTTACTAATCTATTCCACTAAAATGTTGTTGTTCGGACACGTTTAGTTATTAAATTACTATTCGAGTGCTTAGTTTTATGCTTACACGATTCCGAACATTAGTAAATCCTTTGTTCGGATATATGCTACTTGCTACTCGACTAAAATACTATCCTGCTGCGAACAAGGCTTTACGGGAGTAGGTTGCGATTAGTGGAGATGATTTCTCATGATTTATAACGAAGTCATTTGTAATAAAAAAATATATATTTTCCAATACGCTAATGGAAAGAAAATGATTGAATCATAGTTAAAAATAATATATTAAAATCCAACCAATTTTAGACTATTACATATCTAGAATTGGATATTCTTCGTCTTCTTCTTGTATGGGCTCTAAAGCAAAGTCCATTTGTCGGCAGTCCTGCTCTGATGATTCCTGTACTTCCTGAGGTTCTTGTACCTCCTGAGGTTCAGGTGTTATGATCACATTGGATCCTGTGATCACATCTTCATTTGACCTTGACTGTAGCCTTTGTCGGTCAAGATTCACCACACTCATTATGTCATCAGCGTAACAGTCAATATGCATTATTGTATCTTTCAGACGATTTTGAAGTGATCTACAAATAAAAAAGGAATATTTTGATAATCAAAATCAGTTTATTTTTACTTTTTTGGTACAGTAACAGTTCAAATAAATTTTATATTAAACTACCCTCAAACATCTTTTACTGTTGATGCGTAACGCATCGTGCGTTCCGTTTTACTTAATTTCATTCTTAGATTACATTTTATTAAAATCAATTTTAAAAGACTTATTAACTTACACGATTCTATTAATATTGTTCCTTAATTCAGTTACAAACTTTCTAAGCTTTCCTTGTTCCATTCGTAGCTGAAATGTAACTTGATCTGTGGTCTGTTCCTTCAATGGTCGTAGTTTTCTTTCATTCAGTCTACCTTCTACCACTTTCTGTCTATCCATTGTGTCTAGTATATTCTTTTCTGTGTTCTCCAATTCCATACCCAATGATTTTAAATCACGAACAGCCTGTTAATTGTTAACATATTTTAAATTGCTCGAATTTGTAGCCATCAATTATCTCTACCGTATGCAGTTAGATTAGGTTTAGGTTTATCTTACTACAAACCTTATTACTTTATTATTATTCTAATATGATGTACCTCATGTCTTTGCCATTCGAGATCGTGTAACTTTATAATATTCGCGTGCAATCGTCTTCTTATCGCTGAATCAACCTTCGCACCGTACGCCTGTGCTGAGATCGAAAGATCCACTCTTGCTGCTCTGATCTGCATAAAACAGATTGTTACATTTGTAAAACGGAAGAGAAAAAGAAAATAAACAACGCAATTTGGTCATCTAAACGGGATTAATGATATGGAAAATAAATACTTAGCTGATAAGTAACTATTGAAAAACATTTGCCTGTGCCACTATCTAAATAATTTGTAGCTAACCTTCTGTCGCGTTACAACTGCAAGTCTCAATGCATTAATTCCAGCATCCTTTAATTTTGTACATCGTCGTTCCCATTGTGCCAATGGTAAAGATCTGAAAAATCCTATTCCCAGTAAAATTGGACTAAAGTTTTAATAACTGATGATATTCAATAAAAACTAAGTCTTACCTTTTCTTTTTCTTCTTCTTAATATCGCAATTTTCAGGTTTGTACGTATTCCAGCAGGCTTCATCGACAGATATCGCTTCACATTTTTCTAACGCCTCTGTTTGTATTCTGGTTTTTAATTTTTCAAGCTTAACTTTAAGCTTTTCTACTTGTGGTATAACTGTTTCGAATCTCTTCTTCTGTTGACGTAGGAATATTACTTCCTGAAAAATAACGAACTCTTTTCAAACTACGTTTGACTAACTGTAAATCTTAACGTCTCCAATATAGTCGATGTTTAGTCATAGGTTGAGATTGAGTCGATTACTTCTTTTTCATTCTCTTTGAAGAACTAGTTACAGTTAATACCTGCATTACAGCTTCTTCAACAAAATCAATCATTGGCGTTAAAGCACCAGGCTTTACAAATTTATTTGACGCTTGTATTTCTTCATTTATCCTCTCCACTACAACATGCAGCGCCTCATTTTCATGCTGAATGGCGTCTATAGTTTCATCTACTCGTTTTTCAAGATCCTGCAGCACCCATCGCCAAGACGCAACGTCCGACATTCTAGTAAAAGTGATATGAAAGAAATGTATTGTAATTACAATAATTGCTCACAATACTAGAACTTATAACTATAGCGTTTAGCCGTGAAAGCGAACTGAATTGTAATATCGACTTAACGTGGATATGGCTTGATCTGACAAGCCATTTAGTAGCCAATCTTAGCACAAAAAACAATCTGAGATTGACCAAACTTTGCGTTACATTTTCATGCATTTTACGGATCATTTCGCTACAGGTAGTGTGCTAGGAACAAAAAGAAAAGGAATGTGTTATACCTTTCTTGCAGACATTTCTTTAGCAAGTATTCATCGGATTCGTGCATGAAATTATTCAACATCACCAACTCTTGTGTATCATTGACTTGTTCCACAACCTTCGCATTTAACTTGTCACTTATATATCTCACTTTAGATAAAGTCTCGGTAAAACCATACAATGCATCTTGGAAAAACATTTTTATATAACAATAAATAGTAAACGATATTTAAAACTTTAAACGTATAAAATAAAAATGTAAATTTTATAATAGTAAATATGACGTTTCTTGTCAACAAATATTTTTTAAAGTTAAGAAAAAAGCTCTAAAAAGATTTTTTTTTTTGAGATTTTATGACTCTAAAAAGAAGAAAAGAGGAATAGATTTAAAATAAAACTAAAAAGGTTTTAATCTTACAACTTAATAGAAACGGTGCCACAATCACTGAACTTTTAAACTCACTAAAAACTTGGAACGACAATGTCAGAATTAATCACTGTTTGAATTATTTCAGAAAACGTAAAAGTAAAAAATTATTTCTATATGTAATACTGCGCCTAGTGGAAAATGTAGGCAATGATTTATGTATGGGCTAAAGCTTTTATGTTGCAAATCTCTGCCTTCAGGATATGTGTAGGAATGGCATATAAATATTTAATTGTATGTACACTTGGGTTGCAAAATCGTCTTAATTCAAGTTTGAATATCGATAACACAAAAATACTTAAACAATACATTATTTTAAGAAAATTACAATAAGATTATATGAATACCATTGTTCACAACAGTACATTTATGTTTACATCATCAAATCAAGTAATTCATTCAATTGTTTTAAAAACTTCCTTTATCGCGGTATGAACCGGCTTCAAAATTACGAAATAGATTAATTCTGCAACGCTGATTATACTGAACCCGAGAAAGAGGCTCAACAAGCCACCGATTGCACCTGAAACGTATCAAAAGTCATGTTCATAGCTACGACTTCATTAGAACGTATTCGCGGTAAAAACTGAGTTTTTTCTTCGGCGTAAGTCTATTTTTATTGCGAGTTTGGTCTAATAAAGCCTAGGCATAAGTAAAGCGAATTTGTATTCCTTTGTCATAAAAATACACGAACGCCTAAATGGAAAATATTCCCCATACAAATTAGCGTTATATTAGTTTTGACATTAGTAAATAAGATGGCGTTAGTGTGGTACTTTATGATTCTTAACACAACATTGCGTTTAACGTTTTTATAATTTAAATGTTTTTATTGTGACTTGCGTTCGTAATTATAAAATATGTTTATTAATTTATTAAATTAATAATACAGTGTGATTAACTTAATGATTAACTTACCAGCAAAATAATAATCATCATATTGAGTGTGTCGATGTTGTCCTAAAAATATGTCGTCATAAAAGTGAACGTTGATACGTGTCACTTCACTCCTGGAAAAAGGTAAGATTAATAAAAATATTTGTCTGTAACTAATCTTAATTTGTATTGAACCTAAATATTGCGTCTAATCTGAATTAACCTAAAATAATTTTCATAACCTTTTCGCAACAGAGAAAATAGATTTAGATAAGTTATTTTCATACTATTAACAGACATTATTACGAGTATATTAAAATGTATTACAAAATTGACAACGCAGAGCATTTGAGTTTTAATAATTTTGATTAGATTTAATTCCACACTAAAGAGTAATTTAATCTTAGAGCGTCCCGTAGTATAAATTCTAGAAAAATCCACCTTAAACAACTATTTAAGTAACGAATCGAGTCTGAATTGCTTACTCTTTAAACGCAAAGTCAGCCTTCGAAAGTCTAGGTACACTCATGAGGTCAGAATAGAAGACTTGACTGGAGTACAATATGTCGTTGCAGGCTGGATGGCACGATGCGGATTCTGTCTGCGTCTTCCTGTCCTCTTGGCTGTCTTCATAGTACGCGTAAGTTAACTGCTCTTCTACTTTTGCTGGAATATCATCGATTTTTGATAATGTTTGACGGACTGGTACTGAATTAAAAGGTACGTCACCAGCTTTTCACCTTTTGAATAATTTTCACAAAAAGTTAGGTTAGGTAGGCTATATATGATTTGACGCATGACGAGAAACAATGCCCGTGACCTCGCCGTAATACGTTCGAGGGCAGTCAGGTTTTAGTGGATATTCTAGTCATCTTCTGTGGCCAGCGAGTCCCACACTCCCTACGCCATTGCACCGCCCCGCGTAGGGGTGCATAAACGCATTTTCTGACGTTAAAAAAAAGATAATGAACTTTCTGATGAACTAAAAATAAGTCTCAGTTCTTACCTCTAACTTCTTCGATGCAGTGAAAGTCTGATTTAGTTGAACAGATCGATTCCCAAATGTAAAGTCCTGCTTGCAATAAAAAGACAGAGCATTAGGAGTAAAAAGTTAGATAAGGTAAGGTAATGTAATACATACTTGGCCAATTAAATAGAACGCAATGACATTTCTTCTTCACCTCACGCATCCATAGATCATGTTTACAATTACTATCAGTATAAAACTCATAGTAATTCAACTTCCTTTCGTCTTGGAAGAAACATTGCCGTATGTATGGGGCTAGAGTTCTGAGCGCGTTGTCCGTCTTGTAAGTCGTCGGTGAGACTTCGATTGTTGTCATTTTGTTCATTGGTAACCGAAGAACTGTACTGACGTATACGTGATCTGTTGGTGAACTTATGAGCACCTAAAAGAAATATTAAATAAGTTGCATGAAAATTGCTTCTCCTGTTTGCGAATGACTAACTCAAGCAGTTTAACTATGGTAGAGTCCGCAGCATTGTGTTGCAAGGCTCGTTTGCTGCAATACTACAACCAAACAGAAGACAGACGAATTAAATTCTTCAATGTCAAAACGCCAGGATCCATTGTGATTGGTTTTCACTACAAGGTAGCTAATTTGTGGAGGGATATTATACTTTAATTCCGCGCTGATGAAGTCGACGGTTCCAATAGCTAGTTTATGAATAAGATGACGTGTCCGTTAATATTCGACCTTACTATATCCGCTGTTGTGATTAGACTTGACAGGCAAATTCAAACTTAATTCTTATGCATTAGGAATCTACTTACATTGTATCCTACATTATTACCGTCGCATTCGTATTGACGTTCACTACTATTTAGATACAATTCAACACCCAGACCATGGATTTCTCCCGACGACATGACCCTCAATGGTATCATAGCAGGGTCTGGTGGGAATACTTTAGGATACCCGCCGTCCAAGCTCCAATTTAAAGGCTGCTGTGTTACGTTTGCATCAAAAGTTTTATGCCAGTATTGGGTATTGTTGTTCCTGAAATGATGATAAGAATATTAAATACTAGCTGTTGTGCGCGACTTTGTATGCATAGAATTAAATAATATAAGTAGCCTATGTTACTCGGGGATAATGTGACTTTCTAATGGTGAAAGAATTTTTAAAATCGGCCAGTAGTTCTTGAGTTATTTCAATACAAATAAAAATACAAAAATATAAAGTTTCTCTCTTTATAATATTAGTATAAACTATAACTTCCTTCAAATTTAGAGCTAAGCTTCTTTTATGTTAAGCTACGATAGTTTAATACGTTATATATTAAGTGTACTCACATTGCATTCAAAGGTAGACTATTAAATGCATAACAGAGACCGTAATCAGTGAATATCGGCTTGAACATCTCTTCGCAACATTCTTTTTCCAACCATTCCAACTCCTGTGTTGGTCGCCAGTAACAAGATTTTACTATATCTGTACATTTTGGTGAACCCTAAAAAAGTACGAGTATGATTACAAAATAAGCTACAAATAGACCTGTCAGTCCATTTTCTATGCTTTTTAGTTCCTTCTTCGCGTGGATTTTGGAAAATTCCAATGAAAACTCACAGTTCTATTTGTCCTTACCTCTATGATGAATTTCTGCATCAATATGTTATCTTCTGGAGTCATACGATGAGGCAAAGCTTGCTTCGTATGTGACATTTGTGGACAAACGAGAGACGCGAAGAAATGGTCCAAGCTTAGCCTTAAACAAAGAAAGTTATTTTTTTCTTCTCTTATTTCTAAAATTGGAGATAAATAGAGTTGTTACGAGACACAGGAAAGAAAAAAGATAAGATAGAAAAGAACACAAGGATAGTATTTTCATTTATCATGCTTAAAGGTAAGATAATAACGTATTTTATAGGAATACTAACTCATCAATCTCAGAGACGTTTGCGTAAGATCGTTGTACATGTAACTGTGGACAGACCACCACCATTGGGAACGGTACAGCCCAAATAGGGGTGGGCAGAGAGTCGATAACATTGACGAACGGTGTTGAATGCCATTTGGAGAACAACTGAATGATATTGACGGCGCAGATAGCAATGCTCATTACAACTATGACCACCCAAATCATTCGTTCTTTAGAGCTGAACGTCGGCTCGAAGATATACCTGGAAATTAGTAAGTTTGATAGAATATGAAATATGAATCTTTTGATAATTATAAAGAGAGAAACTTTGTACTTTTGTATGTATTGAAATAACTCAAGAACTACTGGGCTGATTTCAAAAATTCTTTCACCATTAAAAGCTACATTATCCTCGAGTAACATAGCTTATATTATTTAATTCCACGCGGACGAAATCGCGCACATCGCTAGTCTTTTTATAACATTATGGCAGCACAAAAAGCTGATATCAGCTTTTGCTCATTTGATTTTATGCTGATGTAATGCGGGTAGTTGATTATGTTCCTAACTACCGTCCGCTTATGTGTAATTTTTTTTAAACGTGAGGAAATGCATTTACGCACCCCTACACCGGGCTGTGCAATGGCGTAGGGAGTGTGGGACTCGCCGGCCACAGAAGGTGACCGGAATACCCACTAAAACCTGACGGCCCCCCAAATTATTACGGCAGGGTCGCGGGCACTGCTTTACGTCGTAATTAGTCCAATACCAACCGTAGTTTTACTCAGACATCATCAGTAACAGTTTAAAATTAATTTCAATTAGATAAATTACATAGACATTTGATTGTCAATTAGTTAGTTAGTAAAGGACTTACTTAACTCCGTGTAGGGATCCCTCGTATAAGAATTGTTTCAACCCTTTCATCACCTCCCTTAGCCACAGGCGCGCGAACAATCTACAATTACCCGCCTTGTTCCGTTCCACTGAAGCGATAATATTGCTTGCTCCCTTACCCCGCTCCAAAACTTTTGGACTAAGATATTCGTAGTCTTTAGAATAATAATTTCCCATATATTCCAAACTATTGTATGATTCGATATCACTATTGGAAACATGACACTGTTCATTTTTAGGTTCAATTTTCGTCATTATTTTATTAAATGTAAAATAGTAAAAGACGTTTGAATGTTGATTTTGAAATGACAATGCTCAAGTTAACTCGATGTTAGTTGCAATACAATTCCGATAATTGTTTGATATAATCAATTTTATTTAATTGTTTGTATTTCTGTCTGTATTCCATAAGATAAACTTGTGGAATTGAAGTCTTTACTAGAATTACTTTAATATAAAAATGTATAGTCAAAAACTTAATTTGTTTCCTTTAAAATTACGAGTAATATTACTAGCAATATGTATTTATTTATACAAGCATTTGTACTTTTACTGTAATATAAGTTAATTTATTTTATCTTGCAAGCAACGCCACGGTATTTCACTAGTGAAGTTAACGGTTAAGTTAACGATGTACACTTACCCATCGAATGCACTTAACCGTATTGCTGTTATTTAATGATTATCACGTCAAAGTTATTTCGTATTGTATTTGTATTAAAAAAGTAACTAATTACAGTTGAACCTGGGGGGTTATCCAATAACATTCTCTACAAAGCGATTCTATAGCGAACGTCAAAAATGTATGGAACTGACAATGACGTTCGATATCGCACGTGATTAGCACATAACTTATCGAATGTAATTGTCAGTTCCATACATTTTTGTCGATTCCATCAGCGATATCGCAAACGAAAAACGCTTTGGGTAGCCCCTGGATAAGCAAGAGTCCAAGGGACGGCAATATTTGTTTTGCTTATAAGGGTTTCTCTCTAATCCATTTCTCGCTTAACACATTCTGGGCTAAAGAAGCGGCGCCGCCTACTCGGAACCGAGTGAGCGTTCCGTTTTCAAACATCTATATTTACTTACGTTCAGCAGTGGACGTCTATAGGCTGATGATGATGATATTTACTTAATCAAAATTTACCTAAAAAAAATTGGTCCCCAGCATTTCTTTTTCATTTATTTTTAAGCAGTAAATGTGTTAATAAGATAGCCTGTCGGGATTAAAGAATGACTCGCTTATGGAGGTTTCTTGCTTATCCAGGTGACTGTATTGTCATTTCTTTTGTTTTTATTCACTATTTTACCGATAGATATGCTTATAAGCAATCAAAATATTCGAAGTCATCAAACTACGAGGGCAAAGTTAATCAGAAAACCTTTCAAAAAGAAAGGTGATGCCTCCGGCTACAGTTGCCATCAAAACTTTTTTCAAATATATAAACTTATATTATTTTTATTCAACATACTTGAATAACAGTGGTAGAGCCCGCTTTAACATCTTCGCACGAATTGTCCGACTCGCCCGGTGAAATACCACGACCACACAGAAGACAGGCGTCAAATGGAAGCTATTCCGTGTTTCGTCTGATGAGTGTGGTGCCGGAGGCTTAATTTTAGTCCACTTTCCCTTCCTATCCTTTCTTATAAGGAAATGATGGGTAGAGAAAGTGGATATGGCGGGGGAGGGGACGTATAGGAACAGGAATTATCCTCTTGTTGTGCGTCTCCTCTTCCGTAGATCAAGGGGAAGCAACGCATCTGCCATTGCAGATGACCATGTGCAGCGGTCGCTTCGCTATTTCAGTGAATCCATGTGGCCGCTTGCTCGTTACTTTATAATATAAAAAAATATATGTAGTAAACGTTAAGGTGCGTACAGACCGACGTTACACGGTGTAATGTAACACGTTACACGGCGAACATTCGAAGGGAGTTGACAAATCGGCTGTAACCTTTATAAATCTCTGCTGTTAATTAACTGCATTCGTGTGGTATTTAATATCATCATCATCACCAGCTTCCCGCCGAGGGGCCCGGAACCTACCCTGTAGTTAATATTAGTATGAATTTTTATTTAGCATAAGTTTATACATTTTTTAAAGTATCAATATTACAAGTCCTTCTATCCTGAAACCGTACAAATGTAAAGGAGTAAACAGGTTTAAAGGATTCCAGGAACACATTTTTTATTACCTGCTTACACAATGTTTGTTTTTAAATAATTTAATATAAAAGCATTCATAGTTCAGTAAACTGATAAGTTGATTAAACTATCTGTTTTAACCGACATCTCAAAAGGAGGAGGTTCTTAATTCGTCTGTACGTGTTTTTCTATTTCTGTTAGCTCAACAAGCATTCCTTCTAAAGTAACCGGGAACCATTCAAGTTATCATCAAGAAGAAATCATTTGACAATAACATTTGATCCTTTTATTAAGCGGTTTACAGTAAAAACAAGTTATACCATTTTCGTATTATAGAGTTATGTTATACTAGCTGTTGTTTGCGACTTCGTCCGCGTGTAATTAAAAAATACACCCTATGTGACTCGGGGATAACGTAGCTTTCTAACGGTGAAAGAATTTTAGAAATCGGGCCAGATTTTTTGAGTTACAATACGTACAAAAATACAAAGTTTATTTCTTTTTAATATTAGTATAGATGTTATATTCTGAAATTGTGGCGTAACTTATTGATGTTCTTTTATTTATAATATTAGTAACAATTAGGGAATCAAAGTCGGTCGCGCAAGGGTCAATGTTTCTTGATAAGGACATTTGTGTATCATGCGAGATGTAGGTAATTTAGATACTTTATAACTAAAGAAACAAATCGATTAACAAGCTAGAATGTATTTTAAATTATTTTTTAATAAATTTCGAATCACGAAAGAAAAAAAATTAACCTAACCTAACATGTGAGATATTTTGTACCAAAACAAGAGTCAGATATCTTTGTCCTTTTTTAGTTAAGTAAGTGTGTTAAGCAATTTATTTTTCTTTGATTAATTGTATGAAATGTAATATAATGTATGTTAAAAACGCGTTATACATTTTAACATATTGTTCGTAAGAAACAGGATTCTTACCAAAGTTTAGCTGATATACTCGTAGCTCCCTGTCGGGATCGTCAGAAAAAATCACGAAAGTTTAAAGTTATATATTGTACGTCTTATTCAACAATAAGCATTTTAAGCGTGGTTGACTATGGCCTAGTCACCTCCTTAAATCTTGTCAATCAGAATAGTATTTTAGTCGAGTAACAAGTAGCAAGTATCCGAACAAAGGTTTTACTAATATACTCAACTAAAATATTGCTGTCCGGACACGTTTACTTACTAAATTACTATCCTAGTGCGTAGGTTTAGACTTAAACGAGTCCGAATAGTAGTAAATCCTTTGTTCGGATAAATGCTACTTGCTACTGGACTAAAATACTATCCTGGTGCGAACAAGGCTTTAGGGTAGGGTCCGTGCCCCTCAGTGGGGACTTATAGTGAGCTGGCGATGATGATGAAGCATTTGAGGAATTAATATAAATAATAATTCGAAAGTATCAAGACATTGTGGTCGTAATAAAGCTATTCATCTTATACCGTCAGAGTTATCGCATTACTCCATTTAGTTCAGTTCAGTTACCACTTTTTACCGCAACAGACCACTACGTTAATAAATAAATATTATATTTAAAACGATATTGTGAATTTAGATATTAAATATTTTGTATTCTTCACAATTTAGTGCTTTAATAATCATATTTTTGCAGCAATTTGAATGTAATACGCTATATACAAATATGACATCTTTAAATAAACTTGTATCATTGATTATTGTGTCGAGTTTCATCTGTGAAGGTAAGTTTGGTTATTATTTAGTTAAGTCGACACTACAGAGTTTATTCGTTCTATATTTTGTCAAAATACATCCTTTATTATGTTTATTTTGAAGTTACTTTAATATTCAATTGATATTTGAGGTTATAATTGTTATTTTGATCAAAACTAATTATAGCATATCATATTAATGCTTATATTTATTTCAGCGTGGTGTATCCGTTGTTATTATTGCAATAGTGAGAATAACACAGCTTGTCTCGATGTGAACTCGTATAGTGAAGACATAAGGTCGCGTATTGTGCCTATCGTTGAATGTGAATCTGCTATCCCGAATCCTGGAGGTTATAGTTTCTTCTGCAGAAAGATTTCACAGACTAGTAAGTTCATTTTATGTCACTCTACTTTACTTTACAAGCTGATACAGGAGACGTCTTTAAGTATGATCAATATCTAAACGGAAAACCTTTTTGCCTTTCAATTATTACCAATTTTCCAGATACTGTACTCTGGCATAAAATGCGCTCGGACCTAATCAAAAGCCATTATACATTTTGAATCTTGTAAGCCTTAAGCTTTATTAGACCGATGTCATGGAAAAAGCGTCCGAATCAAAATCTCGGTTTTTTTCGCGAACTCGGTCTAATGAAGCCGCACGGTAACAAGCACATTTGTCTCTGTTATTATGAGATTATGAGAAGGAATGTATGGTTAGATTTAGCTACTTCATTACATCAGATCGTCATTTGTTTTTCACATTATGTCAGTCTTTTGTTTTTCTTTTTAATTTAATGACAACTTATTTGTACTTTTTTCAGTTTTCCATTCACACCGTGAGTCAGACATCCGTGTGACGCGAGGTTGCGGTTGGATGCGTCACTCACAGCCGTGCTATAGAGATGACAATACTGATCATCTCGGTATCTCCTGTCAATGCTTCAACGACTATTGTAACTCATCTGACAGACTCGACCCGTCTACAATGGCTATTTTGTTCTGTTTCTTTGCTGGCGTATTGTACTTTTGGCGTTGAATGAACCAATTTACTGTATTACTCAGGGTCGTTAAAAGGTCTACACTGAGTGACTTACACTACGGCTTCATTAGACCGAGTTCGCGCCATAAATGGATATTTTACTTCTTCATAAGACTTTTTGCGTGACTTCGGTCTAATGAAACCTTAGTGTAAGTGTGAATTCAAATGATCCCTAGTACTGCAGGAAGACTCAACCTTTGTTACTGTGTAGGTTAAATTTGTCTTAACTTTTTGAACATGACCATTTTTACCACATCTGTAATACTGTTTCTTTGTATGTCTTATGTCCAATATTCTGTAGACTTGTATGTTTTAATTCATTAATTATTGAACAAAAAACAAATGAAAAAGCTACCGTAGCAATGAAGTAGTAAAGATAATTCAAGCACAGTTTTTTTACTTTTTCTCATTCTAGAAAACAATTGCTTGCTTATTCATGCAATGAATAGGAAAATATTGTTGAATATGTCAGAAATAGAATAAGTATTTTAATCCGGACAGGAGAAAAGACAACAACCGGATCGTGCGGAGGGTCGCTCCACACGGTTTTATATTTGCACCCTACTTATTTAATAAAATACGTGTATGGCCATCATTATAGCGGTTTCCAAACAATTTGTTTTTCCTTATATTGCCCATATTATCAAAATATCATAAAAGCGAAGTAAATTATTAGAATAGCAAATGTTACGTTGCTCATCTTAGTTTTTACAGACGTGTTTCAAAGCTAAATTAATAATTGTACTTTTATTTCAGCCATTTATTTATAAATGTTAAAATTCAGCTTGTTTTCTATTCTATATATTTCATGTTCTAGCTTTATACGCCTCCGCACATTGGCAACTTTTTGTATCTTGCCTCATTTCCTATGAGCTTATATGGGAGTCCGCACCCTCGGCAACTAAAAGTTGCATACCATAGAGCTATTATATATCTAGAGGGGTCACTCCATAAAAGTTTAATATACTATAATAGTTATAGTGTCAATAGTAAGAGCGTGTGATAACAATTGCTTACGAATTACCTTTTCACTCTAATACAATAACAAATGCCCTGTAAACAAACCTGACCTTACCGAGGATGTTTACTTTAATAATTACGAAATAGCCCCTCCAAAACACACAATAAACCTACATCAGAAAATGTAAGACAAAACAGTTATTAAATTAATTTTAATCCTTTTTCTGTGGATGTTTTTCAAAAGTCACTGGAAGAAAATAACGAGATTTTTTTTCAATGAAAATACATAATTCAATCTTTAAAATCACCATAAAATATTGAAATGACTTTCAAGTATGGAATAGTGATGAGGAGGTTTATCTACGGCACTAACAGCCGTATGTTCAAACGCCCATCAAATACTTCGTTACGTAAGCGTCCCTTAAAACCTAAGTGTCGTCAAAATTAAACGAGATCTCTGTATTTAGAGCTTAAGCGAGAACTTGACATGTAAGACGCTCTTAACAGCGTTTGAACATTCGGCCGTCAGAGTCCTTTAACAGCTACCAGTTTAGATTTCTCCTACTAATTCTTCAGTAGACATTACTAAGTGACCACTTCACGTCTCTGCGTACGACAATGAGTTCAACAACGTAGTGATTTGTTAGATATCAGTAAACAACCGCACAGCTGTACAATAGTTGTACGACAGATTTGTTTACGTTTTGTCGCTGCGTTCGGCAAATTGCGGTCCACTACAGGAAATCTCTCTCAGTGGTATTTGTACACGTTTCCCTGTTGTACTAATCTATTTGCATACGTTTTATGTAATGAAATATCGTGGAACGTGTATTTGATTGATATAAATATCAAAATATGTTAGAGATCAAATGTGATCGATAAAAACAGTTACCGAAATAATAACTTAACAACTAAATTGTTTAAACTTTCGTGAGACATTATCATACTAATTAATGTGGCTAGAACTCACTTGCAGTATTCTACTAGTTTCGGGCTCTTCGGTAGTCCATCAGGGAGACGCACCGCGACCGCGAGCATGGAATAACTAGCACTCGCCCTGAAGACTCCCGAAGAGTCCGAAACTAGTTGGTACCGTTATCGGAATACTACATGTGAGTTCTATTCTCATTAACTAGTATAACTTAATGTTTGTGTTCAAGATAAAGTTTTAAATATTAACGTTAGTAAGTATATTAGTTAAGTTCTACTTTAGTTTAAATGCAACTTTTAATAATCAAGCTATGCCTAGAAAAGTTAGAATTAAGCTATAAGATGAAGCCGGTTACACACGCTCAGTTTTAACTGTACAGTTCGACCTACTGCGCAGTTATAATTGAACGTATGTAGCCGGCTTATATGCCTTCTATTTACCGACTGCTTATGATTATTGCAAACCCAAGTAAATATGAGCAAAAAATTTGCTTCATCCTAAACAAAGCTTTGCGTAGCTTGTGACCAAAAGGGCTTATTTCTTGCATACTTAAGTAGTTTATGATTAAGGTTCCAATAAAAGACAATATAATGTCAGAGCATAACATTTTTATTTAAATCAACACAGATACTAAATAATAGTTAAGTTATTTTTTGTTTGCCAAAGTTATTTCATGGATAGACAATACGCTATCCACACAGCCTTCGAAATAACTTAGACAATATTTTACTATTGTATGTAACTCTTTAATAATAAACATTACTATGAGCTTCGACTGCATCTTGTGACAATGCCATCCCTCACATTCCGCTTACAATAAACAGAGACAACGATATGTCGAGACGAAACCCATAAGATGACGGACAAGTGCCATAGATTTTTTATACAAATTAATTTCTACATAATTTGGCAATTGACAGTTAAGTATATTTAATACTGAATTTTTTGGGGCAAGTGTATCTCATAACATAGAAGAAAATAATATATATTAATTTATATATTTAATTGGTGGAGTTATGTAGGTATTGCAGCGATGACGTCTTGTTGGAGTTAAGCTAGATTCGTTTGCCTTTTCTTTCTTTCGATGCGCTCGGCTGACTCGTCGAAGTCGCTCTCTTTGTCATCTTCGCGGGTAACATCTGAAAAAAAGACATTACATTCATAAACATTAATTCTATTGTAATTTTTATATGATTAAGTCATTAATAAACATTCTGTCATTTATATTGACAGATTAAACTTAGTTTCTATTATCTATCTGTTAAAATTAACAATTAAAATAGAAATTAGTTACATGACCAAACAATAGCAGATTGAATTTCTAAAATTCCCCCGTATGTGTTTATCGAATTTCATATGTACATATTTACCCGACACTCTTACGCTGAAGGAAAACATTGTGATGCAACCTGCACATATCGGCGAAGAAATTCAAACATATGTGTGAACGCACACGCATAATACGCGCTAGTCGTGGAGTTGCGGAAAATGGAGCCCATTATAGGTCCAACTACAACTACTACTAACGACTACAAGTCCCCCGTAGTGACTATTAATTGTTTCTAAGGCCTTCCGTACACTAGGTTACAATGTCATGATACAAATTAACTCTCATAATTACCATCAGTATTGAAAGATCTACCAACACGAGGTCCGAACCACATCCCGGTATTAGTGCTCTCGCTCTCTCTCTTCACGTAGCCGTTACTTCGCGCCTGGCCCATCATCTGTTGACCCAGCAGTAGTTCCGCCAAGCGCAGGTTGATACGGTTCAAGTTAGAATGATCTGGATAGCCGAAGTCGCCGCGGCCGACGCGCGGGAACGCATACAGTTGACGTTTGGAGGCCAGTTCGGAATCTGAATAAAAAAATGTCTAGTGAATATCTGTAACCCTAAATATGCTCTATTTTTTAAGATATAAAATATAAGTGATATAATAAATGTCACCTTAGTTATTTGAGATTATTTAAAAATAAGTGTGTTTGCATGTCTTCATCTTTTGAGGTATTTACTGTCTCCATGATTTTTTCGTCCTTGCTAAGGACCAAATTAATGGTTTCCGCAATGTATTTTATAAGAAAATTATTCATAAATATATTTTATTCAGGTTTAAGGAAATCAAACTTAAATAAAAAAGCGTTTCGTAATCTTACTTTTTCTTTCGATGTATCAATTAAGTTTTGAAGTAATTAATTTCAAATTAATTTATTTTTTAAACCTTTTTTAAACTGTTAATTAACATTTTTTTATTAAATACACACGTAAATACCTAAGTACTGGTCGTTAACAGGAACCTGCCAGGTGTGGTGCGCTCTACCAACCCTTGGGAAGGGATACAAGTTTAAAACCCCGTCCCGACGTAGTTTGGGGCTGCTGCCTGCAAATATAAAAAAAAAGAAATTAAAAGCCGATTCTTAAAACTACTTTATGTTAGGATTTTTTTTAAATGCCGTATGTTGGCGTTAAAATTAAACGAGAGCACTGAAAAATTTGGAGTTTAAGCGTGGATTTAACATGTAAGACGCTCTTACATAATGAGTGGCGTTTGAAATGCAGTTAGTTACGTAAGCAATAATATGCATCTATTTCGTAGCCAGTGCTACGAAAAATAATAGTTATAGTTATTTAAAGTATCTCAAAATATTAATTACATCGTTCCCAGACATATCTAGAAGTTAAAAATAACGTTTAAACACTTATAATACGCTTTTACTCAAATGACGATAAAAAAAACATGTTTTCATTTTCCCGTAAACGCCAATTCGTACAAAATCACACAAACAATGCGACTAATGATCCGAGAACGGCTAGTCTACAAATAAAAGCAATCCAAACTCCAATATCAATCAGATGTTTAACGGAATAGAACATATAAAATATATTTAATTACAAACAGCAAGATTAACACACAATTACATTAATTGACTAGCTGTTGTTCGCGACTTCGTCGGTGAATTAAAAAATACAACGTTTGTTATTCTAATATAATGTAGGTTCCTAAAGGTGAAATATTTTTTTAAATTGGCCTAGTATTTTCGAGTTATTTCTATACATACAAATATACAAAAACACAAATCTTTCTCTTTATAATATTACGTATAGAAGTATAGATAAACTACCGAAAAGCATGTGACAAAGAAGTGTTATAAGGAAAATTGTAGTTAAGACTTTTTTTTAGCTTGATTTAAAATCTAAGGTAATAAGTTTTTTATAGACTTTCACTTGTAAATGATCTATTGCGTATATTATTGTCTACATATAGTTCTAGCTTTATAAAAAAGATTGCTTTTTCTTTAATACAGTTCGTAATTGGATCTTATGTTAAACAATTTAATTAATACTGCTACAGGGAAAACTAAGGTTCCTCGTTTATAGTAAAAAGTGAGGTCAGAATAGTGCTTCTTATACTTGGATTATTTTAATCAGGAGATTGGAGTAAATAAAAGAATACGAGGAAAACATAAAACTTCATAGACAATACGTTTTAAATAATCTATACTATAATATTATAAAGAAACATTACTTTTGTATGTATTGAAATAACTCAAAAACTACTAGGCCGATTTAGAAAATTCTTTCACCGTTAGAATGCTACATTATCCCCGAGTAGCATAGGCTATATTATTTAAATCCACGTGGACGAAGTCGCTAGCAATAGCCAGTAATCAATTAAATACATTCTAAATATATTCTTTGACACTGTCGTATGATTTTTAGCTTTTGTCTAAATTTTAAAATAAAAGGTGTTCGTATAAAAAATAGGCTTTTTACTCCGGCATTCATAACGCATGGCGTTCTTCATTCCTTCATAAAAAATTCACCAAAAATTTCCCTAAGTGACTAATTAATATCTCTGAGTGTAGCAGTACATAAATATATCAAATATATTTACTAAATATGTATATGGATGGTAATATACATGTGGGAAGTATGTATTTTAATTAATTGCCGTTAGAAACCTTCGTCACCTTGATACCTAATAATGGAGAAACTTTTCGATATTGGTGTCAACTGATTGACCACAAATAGTTCACACTTTGTCTCTAATATCTATCTTCGAAACTATTCATTCAATTACAATTTTAGTGTGACTTTGAGACATCTAATTATTCTTAATATTATAAAGAGGAAATCTGTATTTTTGACGTTTTGAAATAACTCAAGAACTACTGGGCCGATTTCAAATATTCATTGAAAATTAAAAACCTACATTATCCCCGAGTAATATGGGCTATATTTTTTTGAATTCTAAGAGGTCGAAGTCGCGAAACAACAGCTAGTTTATAAAAAAATCAACTGTAAATTTATCATAGTAGTGTCTGTTTAAAACACTTTATTAACCCATAAAAATGAATTAATTTAAATAAAAAAAGAAACTATATACTTGATTATGAAATGAATAAAAACGTATTTAAACATCAACACCACATAATACTAAAGAGAAAATCCAAAACAAATACAAGTTTTGCAACTGATTCCTTCGTAGCGGGTACGTAGCGGGCACGTAGAGCCGTAGCGTCACGTAGCGTTGAGCTCGTAGCTAATGAATAAATATCACATTCATTTAGTGATATTTTAAAACATTTTTAACACATTTAATTTTATTTTCAAATGAAATAATTAATTAAAAAAAAAACTTATAAAATATTTATCTCAGTAACAAAATAAGTTGAGTATCCTTAATTATATTAACAAGAGAATGAACATCAAGGAGATTACGACTAACCACTAGCGCCCGCGGCATAATAGCTGTTTTCTACTTTTGTTTCTCATTCAACTTTCTGACAACTACCAAAAACATTTCACTGTAAAGACCCTACAATTATAAGCTTATACAACATACAAGAAATATCCAAATACTAGTTCTTAAAAAAAACTTTGCGTCTCTAATATAAGATAACTTTTTCATTCTTAAAAAATCACAAAATACTTGCCCACTAATTAAGCTTGTCAACTTGGTTTGAAATAAGTTATGGTTTTAGGCACAATAAATATAAGAAATTACACTTTTTATTTTATTTTTAACTCCGTTCCATATGCAGTTACATTTGGAGCCCGACTTTACAACTTTTCTTACAATAAAATGTCGTAACCCCATAGAAAGCTTTTTGAGTTCATTCTGTTTATGTAAGATTTGAATAAGCCGCGAATTTTTCTTCAAACGAATAAGTTTTATTCTGCTTGTTATGTGAATATTTTAAGTAGCAGGAAATACGTTTATGGGGTTACGTCCCCTATCTATTCTAATATAATTAGAGAGAAACTTTGTATTTTTGTATGTATTGAAATAACTCAAGAACTACTGGGCCGATTTCAAAAATTCTTTCACCATTAAAAAGCTACATTATCCCCGAGTATCATAGGCTATATAATTTAATTCCACGCGGATGAAGTCGCGCACAACAGCTAGTTTAATTATAAAATTAAATATCTTCTATTTTAACATTCTGTTATTGCACTTTCCTATAATTGAAATACCGTTTGCTTTCAATTATTTCTCGTTGTTTTAAGTCCGAGCATAATTTTCTATAACAATTCTTAAGTTTATTTAAGAATAACAATCGAAAATAATTTTTAGACAAATAAAATTATTCATCAAGCAAATAAACCTAAATAAGTGTACTTACTTATAGAAAGCTCTCCAACAAAAACTAACCTAACTTAGACTATTATGGATATATGCATCGAAGTTGATTCTGTGATAGAAAATCAATAAGGCAGTATACTCACAGGATGCCATAGTTATTGCCGAGACCAGCACGCAAATGGACAGGGCGATTCTCGCTGTTGGCTGCATATTGCCTGCAAATTAAAAATATGTTAAAAAAGAAATCAACGGTATTAATAAAACCTAATATACTCACTAATGTACTTCCTTTAACAATGAATATATGTGCGCTTAACCACTATCCAATCTCTTATTACTTGTAAGCGGTGATGTAGACGAAACATTGTGCTCTTTAGGTTTAGCAGAAGTCTCTTTATAATTGGAGGGAATAATTGACGACCCTAACTTGGTTACCGCTTTAAGATAATCTTAAAATATTCAACTTCAACATAAAGAATTAGTAATTAATATAATAACACATTTATCATATTTTTTCTTTGAAATACCAGAAATTAAATGGGAAGTTGGTTAAATTATAATTGTAAGTCTAATCTGCTCGCAGTTAAAGGTCATTGAACATCGACATGTTAACGATAAGTTATTTATTTTGTAAGCTATTTGAGTACTTTGTTATCACAAATCTAAGTTTAAGACAATTTAAGTTAATACGAACTTTGTAAACAATTGTAATAGAGTATTAAGGAGTTTTGAAATTTTCTAATAAGATTATATTCTTCCTAATAAATAGAAAATGTTAGTGTTAATATTATTTAAATGATATATAAATAAACATAATTTAATGTTAATTGTCATTGTTTAATGAACTAAAATTGTGACATACACATAACTGACACCCAAGACTCTATCCGCGTGGAATTTACAAAAACTTAGTAAGTAGCCTATGCTCTGTATCTGCGCCAAATTTATCGAGATCTGTTCCGCCTTTATGGAGATCTAAGCACATCCAATTATCTAAACTTGATGTAGTTCGACTTATGACCGGCTCCATTTTCCGCAACTCCACGAATTACACGTATTTTGCGTGACGTCACACTTATCTTTAAAAACTAAACAATTCATCTAAACTTTCGGATTTATGATATCAGTAAGAAGCAAGACATTTTTTTTTTAAAGTTTTATAGCAGCACTATAGCATAATGGGCTATTATTTCTTCCTTATTAAATATATTAGTTAGGAAAAAGAAAGCCTTTGCTATACGTGCAACCTGTTCACCATTAAGTTGGATTATAGCTTTCTTAGCTTAGCACAAATTAAATCTTTCTAATATACGATTACGATGCGAGGTAACGCATTTTATATCTTTCTTAACACGTAGTTAATTTAATTAAAACAATTAATATGACGTTTAATCATTAATGGGGTGTTGGACTGTTTGGAGAACTAACATGAGAGTCTGATTTGGAGGTTATTTTGTAAGTGTAATGTATTGAGATGTATTATATCCTAAACAGCTTAATGTATTTGGAATTATGGAGTTTGTTGCAATTTTATCTTCCTTGTAGTAATACGGTTTTTAGTGTGTTTAATTAACATTGAGTGATATCGATTCTTTACTCTACATTAAAACATACTGATATGCTTAGTGAAGAAGTGCGGAGTGAAAGCTTTATAATATCGTTAAGGGAATAACAGCAATTATCTCCTGTAACAAATACTATTTAATAAATGTATACCGATATTTAATTAATTCTAAGTAAAACAATGATAGTTATAAAAAGGAAATTAAATTAGGTAGAAAACTACTTTGAAAGCTCGAAGCGTAAATTGAAAAAGTGGAAAAATAAATTATTAAAAGGACACGACTTAACTTGAACTTTCAATTATGAGTGGTAAGACAACTCATGGCTTATCCCTCCAGGGATGTCTTGACTTCATTTAACTACGTTACAAAATGTTTATACAGGGTGTTTATTTTTACATTATGAAGATTAAGATTTTTTTTAATTTCGTGTATTCTGTTCATTTATTTAATTCTCCGGCATTTTGTATGATTTATTCTTAATTTATTTAGGAGACAATGATAATTTTATGATTGAAGTGGTCGACAAAATCGTGATATGTGGATTTAATTGTGGAAAATGTATAGTATTTTATCTTATTGAATTTAAAGTGAATACTGTTAATTTATATTGAAAGATCGATCAAAATATGTTTCTAGTATTTTTTTTAACTTCATTATTTTTTTGATTGGAAATATTAGAATCTTTAAACATTTTAAGAATTATAAAAAATATTATTTTAGTGTAATTAATGATGGATTTCTAATATATTTTATTTTTTAGTTAGATATTAAACATTGGTGATAATTTTCTTTAAATTTTTAAAATAACGAAATTCTTATAAAGAGTAAGTACAACAATTGCAAAGTAACGTTGAAACACAGTTTAATATTAAAGAAAATTTTATAAAGTCTGGAGCTGTTTTGGCTTAAAATAATAAATCTGATTTATTAATAATTACAAATTATTTAAATAATAATTTCACAAAATTTTACAATATTAAAAAATTCAAACCATATTAAATTATTGTAGAAAAACCATTCACTGAAACCGCATATAAAAACTATGAGCAATATAAAAATTACTTAAATAATAAAAAAAACTAAAATAAATAACAATATGTGACTTACCTCTGTTTATGTCACCTGTTGCGGAGAGAATGTTCAATTTGAAGCCTGCAACGCGTTTATATAGGGCTAGCCGCCCGCGCGCCAACGCTTCTCAAACTTTGATAAATTAAAATATTTAAACAGAGCAACGTTTAGAGGCTTTGAATAGATTGATTTGTGTTCAAGATATCTATACTAATATTATAAAGAGAGAAACTTTGTATATTTGTATTTTTGTTTGTATTGAAATAACTCAGGAACTACTGGGCCGATTTCAAAAATTCTTCCACTATTAGAAAGCTACATTATCCCCGAGTAACATAGACTATTTAATTCCACGTAGACGAAGCGCACAACAGCTGGTATTATATATTTTTTCTGCTTATTTTTTGTATATATTTATTATTTTACTAAGTACCTTTTGCTCTTCTTTCAAGTGGAACTTTTGACAACCATCCCATCCAAGCCCTTATCATTCTTTTTTCTTCCAAAAATTATGCAGTCAATGTGCTTTCTCAGGCTCTAGACTATCTGTGTATCAAATATACAAAAAAAGGAAATGTTCTATTCCAATTTCCTCCTAGGACAAAGACAATGGTGGACAGAGCAGAAGACTAGAATTTTCTTCCTGCACATACACTCATCAGATGACGCCCGGAAATATTTCCACACCATGTTTATCTTCTTTGTTGCCGTGTTATCGGATCGGGTGAGTGGATCATGCAATAATATAGTGGACTCTGTCACTGTTGAACAATATTATTAAATAGTTTGTTCTTTTACAATTAAACCAGTTTGAATGCAATTAATTTTCATATCATAGAACCGTTCTAATCATATAAATCAAACAAAAAAAGTGTTCTGCAACACACACACGCATTTCAATTTATCGACAAGCAGTTGGAAAAAGATAGCATAATTAAAACTTTAGCATAAAAATGAGACAGATAGTTTATTCAAAATTTAAATTAAATCATTGAATCTTAGGTCGATAAACGTTAAGTCACAAAAGCAAGAAACGCTTTATTTCGAGCAAGTACAAGCACAAAACGCGACGTTATACCGTATCTTTAGTTTTAATTTATCAATGTTTGAGAGCCAGTGTCTATAGAGGTGAGGACATCACGTAGACAGTTTAAGCTAATACATTTACATTTTATCCGTCCGCCTCATGTACGAATAACAAGTCACAGAGTTTCGTAGACTTGTTTGATATAACAAAGAGCCCACTTGTTGACGACTAAAAATAAAAAATATCAGACAGAATTACGAGATATTCATTGAAATGAACGTATTTTTGTAAGTCTAACGATGTTGAGACGCCTCATTAATGATATTTCGAGAAACGTTTATAACTTTCAAACGTGTAAACATTTTTTTTGTCAGAAATATTAAAAATAAGTAGAAAAGACTTCAGTGAAATTGTTTATAAAAAAACATTTTTTTGACGTTTGCAGAACATGAATCTTAAACTCATCAGTTCAGTTTCAAATGTATATTATTTTTAGATAAATACTAGAGATATTCTTTAACACAGAGAAATTGAAAATTAATCACTATTGCAGATGTCTATGGGCAGCGGTCGCTTCGCTATTTCAGCAAATTCAGGTGGCTGCTTGCTTGTTTGCCACTTTATAATAATAAAAAAACGATCGAATTATTGATTTTTCATTTATTAATTTAGATAAACAATGTTTCCATTATAACTGAATATATAAAAAATCGTATACCCGTTGTAGGGTATACGATTTTTTAACAGTATTGTCATAGCTATATCAATTTAAATCCATGCAATCGAGAGCAAACTAAGTTATAAAGGTATTTAGGTAGCTTTTAGTGAACTTTATAGGGCGGGCGGCGAACGTAGCTTCGCTTATGCGAGTTTCACACATGGGTAGTCCATTGAAGCTTATTATTTATTACACTTTAGTACTGCGATTACTAACCAAACCACACCAAACCAAACGACCAATCCGTACTAAGCCAGCATGGTTGACTATGGCCTAGTCACCCCTTAGGGAGTAAGCTCCCCGCCCCTCGGTGGTGACGTATAGTGGGCTGGTGATGATGATGACTGCGATTTGACCTCACCTAATAAAAAAGTGTTTGACCTTGACCCCATTTAGTGCTAAGTATAGTTACCGAAAGTCCTCCCTAGCTTGGTAAGGGCATACTTATTCATCCTACCCTTGGTATTAATTTCGGAAAAACTGGTTGAAGTTTTGCGTTCAAACAATAGTAATAATAGTCTACTGGTCTATGTTAATGTTCTACCTATGTGTGAAACTAGTATTACACGAGGTGCATCGAAATGAAAGCCTTCCGGTGCTTTGTATGCCTCCAAATAATTCGATTACACTCATTACATGCGTGTCTGTTTAATGGTGCCCTTAAAATTATATTTCCTGACCTGAACCTGAAATAGATTATTAACTACATGAGGTACACTTTGGATGAGGAAATGATTCAGATGAGCAGCGGAAATTCCAAGCTCATCAACGACGCCCACGGACCTTCGCAATATTAGAGGAACTGGGGGTTAAACAAAGTACTTTTCGATTGGCGATATCGCTGATGGAGTTGACAAACATGTATGAAACTAACAATAACATTCGATAAGTCATGTGCTTGTCACGTGTGAGATAGCGAACGTCAAAAATTTATGGAACTGACTTTGATGTTCGAATATTATTGTCAGTTGTTTGTCAATTCCATCAGCCATATCGCCAATCGAAAATTACTTTGAGTAGCCCCCCAGTTTATCTAGTATTGCGAAGGTCGAAACTCTGAGGTCATCGTCGATGTCGATGATGACCTCAGAGTTCAGTTTGCTTTGTAGCGAATGTGCTTTGGTAACCCCTCTTGACATGTGTTGCCTTTGAGAAGGTGATACGCACACTTATAATTTAGTCTTTTAATTTCGTTCTTCCACATTTAGTCTTTGTAAAGTTCGTAACGCTAAGGATATCTATCTAATTATATTAAATCTCAAAGACCTTTAAGAAATTACGCATCGGAAAGGTTCTCGTTAATTGGAACGGGAAAAAAATTAACATAATTTTTTAATTGAATTCAAAAGTTTATCATTAAGTTAAACAGAATGACTCCAGTCAGTAGAGAAGCGATTTTATTTAAAAAAAAATGTAATACAGTCGGACCCGGACAAGCGACAGTCAAGGGACCGCATATTTGTCTCGTTTATTGATGTTTCTCTCACATCCGATTTTCTCGCTTGTGGAAATCGTCCCTCGGGTATATATCGCTTATAGAGGTTTCTCAGTAGTCAATTCTGGCTTATTCGACTGTATATTTTGTCTCACTAAGGGAATGCCTTAGTGATAATTAAGCGACTCTGAGTTAGCCATTAGTTTCACTTAGACGCTGACTTCAAGTTAGCGTAGATTCTAGAAATCAATGAAATATTTACATAGCTTAAGACACGTATACACGCAAATTGAGAGTGAGTGCCGGATGCCCCACGTGATCATATTAATATGCGATCTCGTGTGGTCCAAGATAAAAGATCTAGCGAGAAATTTAGTTAAATTGATTTGAGATAATACATTGCTTTTCAAATTTTGATAGGTTTGTGAAAATGTATGGATGTAAATAAACACGCCTACATTTAGGCATCATAGGTGAGATAGGTTTGAGGTCCATGGCAGCTCCACAGGTTGAATGGGACTGGGATTATGTCTCCGATGCGACCCGTCTCGTACTAATATTTTATTATTTTTGGTTTTATGAAAAAATACTGTTATACTTCTATTAGTTCGATACTTTTATTAGTACCACTAGAATGTTTTTGCTTTAATTATGACCATAGTAAAATTTTCGATTTAGGCTAAATTATTAATTTCCGCTGTCGCGTATCACTTGCTGATCTTATTTTTTTTATTTTTGTCTCGCTACAAATTTTGACAAATTACTTAACATTTCAGTAAGTAAAATAAAAAACATAAAAACAAATACGAATAAAGTTTGTCGTAGTTTGAATAAATCGGGATTATGCTAGCCCACACGGTACACGATCTCAATTTATTATAATGTAGAGAGGATTTCAGCTCTGAATATAAAGCCCACAAAGTGTAAATAATACGAGTTATGTTTAACATTTGTTTTTTTAACAAAAAGAGCTAATCTAACAGGTATTTTAAAATTTATTATGTAAAGTGGAAAAATGTTCTAGTTTTTAACAAACTTCCAAAAGGAGGTTATCAAGTTAATGAGTTTTCAATACTAATATTATAAAGAGATAAACGTTGAATTTTTGTAATTTTTATATTTTTGTATGTATTGATACTCTAGAACTATTGGGCCGATTTCAAAAATTCTTTCATTGATAGAAAGCTACAATATACCTCAGTAACATGTAACTTGCACATATCGGCGAAGATATTCAAAGATATGTGTATTCATGCAAAATACGCGCTAATCGTGGAGTTGCGGAAAATGGATCCCATCAAGGGTCGAAACCTTTATCTTTTAACATGGACTTTATATTTAACGCAGACAAAGTTACAAACAATAACTAGTACAAAAGTAAGGAAAGACGAATTTTTGAAAAAGACTATGCGTAAGAAAGAGAGTGAATTCAGATATAATTGCTTAAAGAAGCATGAGAAGAGTTTGATTATGATATCTCTGCGTAGTCTTTCATATCTGAAGGTCGTTGTCAGCATGAGGGTTGGTTCTAGAGTGGATGAATTGCTTACATCGTGCTCGGTCTAGTGCGTCTCTCACGATTGCGTAAAAATTGATGGTGATGGATAAGCTTCGATTTTTTTTTATATATTAAAAAGTGGCAAACGAGCAAGTGGCCACCTTATTTCGCTGAAGAAGCGAAGCGATAGCTGCCCATAGACATCTACATTTGCAGATGTCTATGAGCAGCTGTCGCTTCGTAACTAATTAAACCATTTTTACCAAGTAATAATGTGAAATAAAGTATTCTTCTTATGTTACCTTGATTATTGGTCTATATTGGGAACAGACCTACGCCAATTGACCTTTACGTGATTTACTTAACGTTTATATCAATAATAATAAATACATCATGGATTAGAAACCTTTGCAAAGGTACAACTTTTATTTAAAAAAGAGGTATTTTAGATGTTATCCGTTCGTTCTTAATTTGTTCTATGTTTATTAAAACATTCAATGCAGCTGAAGCGTCGTTAAATGCAAATTCTTTAAATGAACTGCGTCAGCGTGTGATAAAATTACAATGTTAAAATTAATTTTACCTCATTTATAACTAAGTTAAGAAGTTTTTAGTTAAATCAGACGACTTATGTGTCGTAATATGTATTTTTTATTATTAAAATAAAAATTGATTTAAATATAAAAGAAACGTTTTTATTTATAATATTAAATATAGTATTACTTAATATAATTAACTTCAAACAAAATAATCTAGGCAATCTTTAACAAGTCTTTAATTCTCAAAGAGACAAGATATCTTTATTTTAAATCCATAAAAAACACATTTGCTGAATCGGCACATTCTATATTAAAACTGAATACAGTGCCATCTATAAGTTGACTTAAATAACTACGCAAAACTTGAATTAACTTTGGGTAAAAGAAAAGCTTCACTAGCACCATCT
The DNA here is from genome assembly GCA_013186455.1 of Papilio dardanus tibullus. NCBI lineage: Eukaryota > Metazoa > Arthropoda > Insecta > Lepidoptera > Papilionidae > Papilio > Papilio dardanus. The sequence goes on from QDHC01002190.1 coordinate 80,962, forward strand.
AGTATGGAGTAGGAATAAGACTAGGAACATAATTTGCTGTTTACATATTTTTCCTAATAGATGGCACTGCGTATTATTGTTAAATATTTTACAAACAATCAACTTGAGAAAAACTCTGAAGTACTTTTATTCCTGCAACAGCAAGAAATAAACTTATTTTCATGTTTTTTAATCTACACTTAGTAATTACATTATGTTTATAATATTTAATTCAATTATATCGCTAATTAACTAATTATATAAAAAAATGCACTGCAAACGATAGAGGCTTTTATCATAGATATCTTAGTTTTCATACAAATAATAAACCTAAACGAAATCCTTTAAGTTCAACTATTATTTCTTAACTCAACGAAAGTGTTAAACTAAATTTACGTCTCCGGCAAAACACTCATCAGACGAAACACGGAATTGTTTCCAGTCTTCTGTGCGGTCTCGGTATTTCACCGGACGAGCCGGCCAATTCGTGCGAAGATATTAAAGCGGGGTCTACTTACCACTTTATAAGGACCTTAGTAAATAAGTATCATTTTTTACTATTTAAAATGAACGAATACAACCTTGGCCCACTAAATATTGTAGCATATAGCTAAACTTCCCACATAATCTGTGTATTTACAGTTCTGATTAAATACAATTAACATTGCATTCAATGGACACTAGATAAAATTATTTAAATGCATTCGAATCATGTGAACAGTCATTTATAACCGTGGATTTATACTGGCGAAAAATTGATACAAAAATATAACAACATCCCTCTCATCACCTTTGTAAAGACAAAGATAACAATATGTTTTTGTACTGGTATTGTAACAATAAAAACCAGTACATAAAAATGCGTATAATTTTTGCACACGCAAGTTACCGTCGTTTGTTTTAAAGCAATATTTCCACGCGGGTTCACAATTTAGAAGGAAGTTCGGCCAATGACTGCATTAGTTACATATAGTGGGTTTTCACTGCCTTAAAACTGGTATCGATATATTGTCATCTCTATCATTCCGTATGCAAAAACAGAGATGAAAATATGTATGAATACAATAGCGGAAACCGACACTTACATTGAAGCGATGCAAACTTATTTCGCTGAACTATAATTATTTTATTATCTTTTTAAAACGATCAATGACTGTATGGGGAGTTGGGAATAAATTAAATGAATTATATGTTTTTTTTTAATTACATTCATAGATAATGTTGCGGTGAACACTGGCCGCACATCTTTTTTAATTAACACTGCAAATTGGCAGTGGTTCGGAATTTTAGAACATGCCTATTATAAGAAAATAGCTTTTGTTCTCGAGTTCGTCCGCGTTGAATTAAACAATATAACCTATGTTACGGTTAATGTAGCTTTCTATTGGTAAAAGAACTTTTTAAATCGGTCCAATAGCTCTTGAGTTATTTCAATACGTACAAAAATTCAAAAATACAGAGTTTCTCTCTTTATAATGTTAGTATAGATAAATGTTATACTACAATACATTAGAAACAAAAGCAGTTACATCTTTGTGATTACGATGTTCACTTGTTCGCCATCGTAGGACCGTCTTCTCGATGCAGCAATGATCAACACGGCCAGGTCTGCCAGCGCTGCCTTATCTATACTAATATTATAAAGAGAGAAACTTTGTATTTTTCTCTGCATTGAAATAACTCAAGAACTACTGGGCCGATTTAAAAAATTCTTTCACCATTAGAAAGCTACATTATCCCCGAGTAACATAGGCTATATAATTTAATTTCACGCGGACGAAGTCGCGCACAATAGCTAGTAAGTTATAGGCAGTTCTTGTGCTAATATGAAGCTTTTCTCCCCTGGAAATTCTATTACTACTTTTCTCTTTCAAACATTAGAGACTCACTTTTAAACTGTGGTTCTGACTAGGAAAATTCAAGGTAATTTGTTAAACTATTGTTACTTATAACTGTTAATATTACAAATGTAAAAATGTTATGCTTTAGTTTATTTCTCTACTTCAAGACTACTTGTTCTTATTAATTAGTTAGTTAAATCTGTGTACCAATGTTATGTAGAGGAAAAGTTCGATTGTTTGTTTGTTTGCATTGATATCTCCAAAATTAATGAACCGATTCCGAGAAATATTCCACTATTGGGAAGCTACACTATCCTTGCATGATATTGGCATTTTTTTTTTATTTGTGCGCAGACGAAGTCGCATGCAAAAGACAGTGTGAATATAAAGTGTATGGAGAGTGACAAACCACGATAGTACTGTGAACTTCTATCGAACGTTTGCGACTCACTGAGTTAAGTGGTGTGTAATCCGGATAACATCATATAGAGATGGAATCTTTCTTTAATTTTAACTTAAAAAAATCGAAAAATAGATAAATCAAGTTGTGCGTTTTCTATTCAGGGGCTACCCAGAGTACTTTACGATCGACGATATCGCCAATGAAATCGACAAAAAAATATTTAAATGACGTCAATGTCAGTTTCATGCATTTTTGACGTTCGCTATAGAATAGCTTCGTAGCGATTGTATTTTTGTTATCCCCGGGAATGTTAACAACGAACCTTCTAATAGATTATACTTACTATTTCAATGTGTTAAGAAACTAGTAAAACAAATCTAATTATAGGCTTTTCTTGTCTTTTCGGATTTAATTGTTTTACAATTTTTACTTTTATATTATTAATAGAACAAAACTTCTTTCTCTCTTATTCGAAATAGAACAACAGAGCGTTTTATTAACATATTCATGTTAGGATGTTTATGAAAAATAAAGCTCAAGAAAATCATCCTGCTGACTTTATTTATTACTAGCTGTTGCTCGTGACTTCGTCCGCGTGGAATTGAAAAATATAGCCTGTGCTACTCGATTATAATGTAACTAACTAGTGGTGAAAGAATTATTGAAATCGGTCTAATACTTCTTGAGTTATTTATATTTATTCATAAATACAAAATATCAAATATACAAGGTTTCTCTCTTTATAATATTAGTATAGATAATATGACTTTAATTTTTTTTTTTTTTAAAGTCTCATCTATACTTAGCGAGCTTTAAGCTAAGTAAACAAATTACTCAATAGATTGAACAAGTAAACCCTTACGCGGTAATACTTTAGAAGTAAAAGTAACAGAATAAAGTACCAATTTAGGACTTTTAAAAATATAGATTATCAATTTTTACATCATTTGTTGAAGACGAAAAGTTTTGTTTCAATGCACTTACTTAAGGAATTAATTTTTTAATGCAATTGCTAGTATGTATGGTCCAAATTATAGTTTTCTTACTCTATAAATTATGCTTATTTCCTAGGAATGCAACAAACAACTATAAGCATCTATTTTTAAATATGTTATTTAATCTATTTTAATTAAAAGGAATATGAAAGAAACAGAGGCGTTAGATCCATTTAAAGAATAAAAAAAAGTTCCAGACAAAACAAACTGGCACATTATAAAAGGGGACCAGCGAGTTCACAGAAAAACAAAAGAAATTTTAAATAAAGAACTGCGAAAAAGAAGCCTCAAATAACCGAACATGATTGGCTGAAAATGGCAAACGGACGAACGCTATTGGTCAAAAATAATGTTTGTGGAACTAAACACTTTATGCGGGGGAGATAAACCAAAATTTGACCGCAAATGTTGACAGAAGGCTTTCATTTTCCATCAAATGAATTTCATCCTTGACTTAATAGTAATAAAGTTTCAAGTCGTTTATTACATTGTAGTTGGTTAACGGTAATGTGAATAGTATGCGATGATATGAGACGGAAAATATATCCTTTTTCAGTTGTGAGAAAGAGATCACTTAAACGCTTGTGTTACATATTTAAAAAAAATGTGAAACTTTTAAATGGTACTTAACTGTCTAAAAATTTTATTGTTGACCGATACAACACTTGCTTATAACTAATCTTAAACTATTTCTTAAATGTTCTTTTAATTCAGTATTTAAAAAAAAATGATTAATATCGTAAAAATACACCTCAAAAGCACCTTAAAAATTAAGTCTTAATCAATTTAAATCCATCGTTGCTATTGTTAACTTAAGAAAATATTGTTTAACTTAATAATTTTAATACAATAATTTATTACTTTAGTAGAGTTTATTCATTTGATTAAATTCTAAAGACGGGAATGTCTATATGATTTTAATATAATTCGTAATAATCTGGTTTCCATACTTAAACAAATCGACATAAATGAAACGCATCATTATCGAAACCAACCCCTTATTTCACGAAATAATTTTATTATAATAGATAATTTAAAACTGTCCAACTTCACCCCACCACAGAATAAAGACAAATGGGAGGAGCTTACAAATAAAGTTGAAACTTAAACAAATCTATACATCTCTTTCTTGCAAATGAGCAATTCTGAAGCAGTAAACAGCTTTACAAGGGGTTGCCGATGGTAATACTATCTCACTCTGGCAACGTCGAATGGAGCTATCGTAATATCAGCCCTTGAGAGTCCTAAATTCACGGTAGAGTCGTAGTTCCACGTGAGATTGTGTTTTGTAATCAGTGTAGTCGCGTCTTTATTCCTGCACACAGGTCACAATGTACGCGAGTTTGACAGTTTGACGTATAGTTTGGCGGGAACGAAATAATTTGATGTGTTTTTTTGAATAGTCTATGAAAAATATTGTTAAATAAGTATAAGGAATAATTTGTAAAGCTTCTTTGTTGAAAAGTTTTTTATAAAAGTGATGCATGCTGAAAGTTGAAGAAAAGTTATTGCTTTTGCATTAACTTGGATTTTTAGTAATAATACGTGACGTAAGGTAAGGTTTAAGAACGAAATCTTTGATAAAACAATAAAAAAAACATGCTAGGAATGACTTATTTATATTACTGTTGTAAAAATCTGTTTTAATTTTACTCCAATATGCGACTATTCAATTAAAAATTCTGTTTTTATAATTAAGATTTTTTTAAAGTAGTTTAATTACTGCATATTAATTTCCTCCCATGAACACGAGAGGTCTCTGTAACAAAAGAATTTATTAATCAAATTAAAGAAACAAACATAAAACTACAATTATTAAAAAAAAAAGCCAAATCTATTTATCGCATTATCGTCAGATAAACCGAAAATGTAGTTACGCCTACCGAAGTATTTGAATATTTAGTTTTACTCTAATAAGAATCTAATAATTGTGCCAAATCTTAAATATCCCCTTTTTAAGGAAATTTCGATAACAGTTAAATTTGAAAGACACAACTAAAATCAATATAGAGAGGTGCAAAAAGTTATTGTTAAAAGAATCTTTGCTTTTAAATTTATACTTTCGACCAATGGGCGAAAACCAGTAAACAATATTAAGCGTAAACTCACCCCTAAAGTTCGTCGAGTACTTCTTGTAGTAATCGTAGTTGTTTCTGTTATTATTTCCGTTGAAGTTTCAGCATCTTCTATTTTCTCTGTTTCCATATTATCTTCCGTTACAAGTTCTTCGTTACTCAATTGTTTTTGGGTTAATTCTTCTGTATAGAAAGAACTTGGGAATGTGATTGTTGGTAAATCGTTTTCGTAAATCGTAGCTACTTTTGTAGTTACTTCTGTTTGATATGTTTCTACTGTATTCAATATCTCTGTATTAATTTTATTAGTAAGTGTGGTAGTGTCAGAAATATCGTTGATTGTATCAATTGTAGGTAAATCTTGGTTTGTAAAATTTTCAGTGTTCTCTTTTAATTGGGTTATTGTTGACACAATATTCTCTTTCTGGCTTGTAACGGGTTCAGTTATTTCATTCGTATAGTTTTGAAATGGTTCTTTTGTAAGTATTTCTTCATCTTTAAAAGTTTCACTCATAATTTTAATAGTCGTAGTTATGTTGGGAATAATATTTGTAGTTAATATTTTAGTACTATTTGTTATCTTCAGATTCGTTTTGGTTACATCTGTCAAATTAATGTTTTTAGGTAACTTTGAGAGAGTATAGTTTTTGGGTTTTGTTGTTAATACTTCTTTGCTATTGTTACTTACAATGGTAAACATTTTAGAATATTGACTTGAAATAAGTTTTGTTGTTTTTAATTCTTTTGGCGTTCGGAGGTGTAATTTTATTTCTTTGTTTATTATTTCTCTCTGTGTTAAAATACGATTTGTAAGGGCCTGTTTAAATTCTTCTAGAGTTAGATAAGCGTTTGGTATTTTAGATTCAACAGGATTGTTGATGTAAATAAAAGGGTTCTTTTCAGTTTTAACTTCTTTGATCAAAAGATTATGTCGTTTAAAACCATTTACTTGTTTTAACTTCTTCACGTGAATTTTATATTGACGATTTTGAGTGAATAGTCGACGTGTTGAAATAGGTGTGTCTGTAAAAATAAAATTAGTAAAATTTCTATTCCAATATTTCCGTCGGTAATTTGCGGATATGCAGTGTTGTGGCTTAGTTTAATATATTTTTAACCGACTTCCAAAAGCAGGATGTTCTCAAGTCTGTCTGCTTTTTTTGTTAGCTCATAACTGGGCTTCTGGTTGTCGTATTTTTTATAATCTGTAACATCATCATTGTTTTGTTAATGACAATGTTAACACGGTATATTTGAGTTCATTAATCATTGCTTAATGAAGCTTGGAATGATTCTGAATCAATTAAATTAAACAAAGTTTATTAAACATTAATTCATATTATATTTGTCGAATTGAACGAAATAAAATTGTTGCCGTTAAAAACATTAAAATATTGATTTCAAAATCATAATTCTTATTAGGTCATACTTAAAAATTCAAAATGCACTTGTTACGCTCAGCGAAGGATTTATAAAACATGCAGAACAAACATCTTTTCCTCGTAATTTTTTTATAAAAGACGGATTTTTGAATAAAATATTCTTACCATCTTCAACGGCTTCTTTGTATTTTGAATAAAGTTTAGAAATCAATTCCTGTGACACATTCGGTATAACAGAATTTCCCGAAACCCTTTGCACTATAATAATTATATTAAACACATATAAAAACGAAATGCAATAATTTCGAAAACAGAAGTAGATCATTTTATAAACTACATAACCTAACAATGTTAGTACATATGTGACTGATTAAAATCTTCGCTTTAATGCTTACATGAGTTTTTTTCAATAATATCGTGATTACATTGATTATAAACATTCCCAATTGTTACGAATACAAAAACAAGAATTAATATTAAGAAATAAGGAAAGGACTTTATCTATACTAATATTATTAAGAGGAAATATTTGCATTTTTTTTATAACACAAAGTGGCAAACGAGCAAGTGGCCAACAGGCTTCGCTGGAAAATTCGTAGCGACCCCTGTCCATAGACATCTGCTATTGCAGATGATATTCCTTATAAGGAAATGATAGAAAGAGATAGTGGACGAAAATTAGGCCTCCGGCATCAGACTCGTAACACAAAACACGGAATAGGTTCTATTTGACGCCTGTCTTCTGTGTGGTCGTGTTATTTCGTATTATTACGGATAATTCGTGCGAAGATGTTAAAGTGGGCTCTACCATTCTTATTTTTGTATGAATTGCAATAACTCACAAATTATTTGGCCAATTTCAAAAAATCTTTCACCATTAAAAAGCTACATGATCCCCGAGTAACAGGCTATATTTTTTAATACACGCGGACGAAGATACGAACATCTGCTAGTTGGGTATAGAAAATTTATCGTGGGTTTCCACTGCCGAATAATGGGTAATATTCATATTCATCTAAATACGTAGTTTTATTTGACCAGTCGCAAAAAGAATACTTTTTACACGGGTTTTAACTGTGGAAACCCACTCGTTGAACAAAGACCACACGAAAATAATGCAACTACGAATATATCAACCTTATGTTACTTAGTTATTGTAGCTTTTCCTGCAACTTCTACGGGAAAAACTTTATTTTAACGTATTAAGTTAAAGTGTCACGTAAGAGCGTCGGCGGACAAGTCTCCTTGTTTGTCAAACACTCGAGAGAAGTGTTTAAAATGAACTTCTCGGTTAATAGCGTGAATATGGAAATAATGACATTGCTGATATTTTTTATTGAATATTTAAATTCTTTAATCATTAAAACTATGAAACAAAATAAATTACGTTTATACATGTTAGGAATAATTAATTTACGGAAATAGTTGAAAAATATAAATGTTATTTAATTTTCTTGAATCAAATCGATTTTATTACTATTTACTATTCATAGATTATTGTTGTGCTTTAATTTATTTTCTACAGCACTCTGTCACTATGTGTTTCCACTCTCAAATCCCTTTTACTCAAACATATCGTTGTCCCTTTTGGTTGTTTTTGACAACACAGAGACACACACACAAATATATCATCATCAGCCTTTTTCTGCCCACTGCTGCACAAAGGTCTTTCACAATGCCATTCACAATCCTCCGCTTTCCGTTATCACAAAAATATCACAGCTGTGAAATTCGTCGATTAAATTTAAAATAGGACCAAAGAAATGCTTCTGTGAGCTACCAAGATTTCCACTTTGCGAAATAATTGTCTACAGTATATTTTAACACAGTGTCGGCAGTTATGTTGTCATGCGTGTTTTGACAACATTGTAATATTGTCAGGTTGTCACAATAGAAGAGTACGGGGTGTACACGATGCTGCCGGCGCAGCAGCTCGCGCCCATCAGCCCGTGGCCGCCCGACGCCAACCTTCTCGACCGCATGGATGACCTCGCCCACAAAGGTAAAGGTAATGGTGACCACCATTTTGATCTACTACTCACTACTCGTAGATTTATTAAAAAAAAAACATAAAACTACGTGAAAGAAGGATGGCATGAATGTTTGAATCTTGCGTAAAATTAAAAGAAACATTAATAAGCAAGACTTTAATCTGTCATCTAATCAAAAAATCTGGTTTGGCCGTTTCGTGACACCAACTTACCTGGTTAGTCGTGGGCTTAAATACTGGTACTTATTGCGTCTCCTAAAATTAATATAATACTTCCAAACCGCTATGACTAGGGGTCCTTCAAGAAGCGAGGATATCCTTCTCAAAAGCGTTCAACGCATCTGCAGTTTTTCTGGTATTGCGAATTTCAATGCGTTGTTGATCACCTCGGTGTGCTGCTCGTTTGTCCCCTTCTCTTATAAAGCACCTGATACGAAACGACCAAACCATATTTTAAGCACCTTTGAAAATGTTCTAACACCATTAGACCTGTGTAACACAACCTGTTGCATTTACAGTTCATACATGAACATATGAGAGATGGTGATTAATTGGAGTAAGCAGGATTGTGGTGCGACAGGTCACAGCGGTGTTAACCAGCTCGGCGGGGTGTTTGTAGGAGGGAGGCCGCTGCCCGACTCCACGCGGCAGAAGATAGTCGAGCTGGCGCACTCCGGCGCGCGCCCCTGTGACATTAGCCGCATCCTGCAGGTCTCCAACGGCTGCGTCTCCAAGATACTCGGCAGGTCAGTTTATTACACCGAGCAGTTAGTATCCACACCACTGCCCGACTCCACGCGGTAGAGGATAGGCCTAAAGCCGTGGCACTTAAGCTTTATTCGCACCAGGATAGTATCGTGGCAAGTAATTTAGTAACTAAAGCTTTGTTCGCACCAGGATTGTATTTTAGTCGAGTAGCAAGTAGCATTTATCCGACCAAAAGATTTACTACTGTTCGGACTCATTTAAGCCTAAACCTACGCACTAGGATAGTAATTTAGTAAGTAAACGTGTCCGAACAGCAACATTTTGTAGAGTAGATTAGTAAATCCTTTGTTCGAATACTTGGTACTTGCTACTCGACTAAAATACTTTCCTGGTGTGTATAAGGCTTTAACGTGCCCGAACAGCAACATTTTAGAAGTGTAGATTAGTAAATCATTTCGAATACTTATTACTTGCTAATCTAAAATACTATCCAAATGCGAACAAACCTTAAGTGCCACGTAACCTAAAATTTAAGATTCCACTCCCAGTGACTTTGAAAATTGAGTTGATATTCATCCAGACATGCAGGTGAAAAAAACCTTTCCTTCCTTTGCAGGTGGTACTTATTAAAGTAAATTAATATATCAACCACCTGTTTCCTATTTATATTTATTTAAAGTGTCCTAACATTTCGTTAGATATAAAAATGACCGCAAAATAATTATCTACATCGTTCGCTGGCAACATTATACTTGAAATATCTAAAAAATGCAGTTGGAATAGTACACCGGTGTCTAACTGGTTGTAACCACAGAATTATAGTAAGTGACCGCACGTTATAGGAAAACACCACGGTTCATACTAACAATTGACCAGCTTACAAAGACCTAAGCAAACATTAGAATACTATCTTTATCAAGATCTAGTTAATTTTGCAGACCTTGACTATGAAGGTTTTAGTTGACAAGCATGAAATTCGAGCGGAATCTATTTTTGTAGTGACGTATGGCCTGTCTATGTATTTTTTTTCGTACATCTGTGGTTAGAATGTATCGGATTTATTGGTCGTTTAGTAATTAAATACTTTATTTTATTTTAATAGTGACTTCTGGTTTAGAGTTCGACGGACATAATAACCTGAGTTGCCACAGATTAAGAAAGTATTGCTCAATTCCATTGATACATAGAACATAGAACAAGGACTTCAAATTAGGACATAGGGTAGGCAACGCATCTGCAATTGCAGATGTTCATGGGCAGCGGTCGCTTCGCTATTTCACCGAATCCTGGTGACCACTTGCTCGTTTGCCACTTTATAATATAAAAAAAAATACCACATCAGAAACACAGGTAAAATGCCGAGAAAACGTCTCACATTAGAAGTGTGTTCCATCACTAAAACTGACTCCATTAAAATAGTGTGTTTAACTACAAGATTGTTATGTTTTAATTACCTTTTTTGTTATATTATTTGACGACAGCTGGCGCAAGTTCAGTCGATCCAGGCATCGAACCTAATACGTCCCGGTTGTAACTTGATACCACGCTACCCCTGTCGCCTGTACCTGTACCTATCGTTTTCCTAACACACTATAAATATTTAATACTAGCTGTTGCGAGCAATTTCGTCTACCTGGAATTAAAAAATATAGCCTATGTTTCTCAGAGATAATGTAGCTTTGTAATGACGAATGAAATTTTGAAATCGGCCAAGTAGTTCTTGAGTTATTTCAATACATAGAAAAATACAAAGTTTTCTTCTTTATAACATTAGTTCAGGTAAAACACTAGATTAAAATACTAAGAGGCTTCGTACACATAGCGATTTTAGTACATATCTAATGGCTTTCATCAAGATCTGTTTAACAATTTGGAATTAACAAGAATTATTTTCGCAGGTATTACGAGACTGGGTCTATTAGGCCCCGTGCGATAGGTGGTTCGAAGCCGCGCGTCGCCACCGCTGAAGTTGTCAGCAAAATAGCCCAGTACAAGCGCGAGTGCCCTTCGATCTTCGCCTGGGAGATCAGGGATCGTCTACTCAGCGAAGGTGTTTGTACTTCTGATAATATACCCAGTGTAAGTGATATTTAAATTATTTATTATAATATTAGATGTAGAACTATGGAAGGTTCTAGATGCATTGTTTGTATGGCGATGGAATTTTCCATAGTTCTAGCTTTAAGTTTGATGGAAGACCTTAAGTACGGCAATCTTTTTTAACGGGAATTAGTGTTTAACAACAAAGTTAATAAATATGTAGTATCCTAGGTTTTAGTTTACAATTTTTATACTAGAATATCGCCATGTTTTTTTTTATTTTTAAAGTACCAAAAATTTTATAAATATACTACACGAAAAATAAATCCGATGAAATATGTACCGTCGTTTTACCAAGACGCCATTCTAAAGTATGAAAAATAGGAAAGGGCGACTCGCAAAGTACAATGGTGCAGCCATACCTATAGTGAGGCTATATACAGGATGCTATAACGCCTTATCTTCCCCGGCATTATACAGGACTCCCTTTTTTGTTTCCCCCTCCCCTCCTACGCTCCGTGGCAAAACAATATGACGTTATAACTTTTTTCTTCATCTTTTTCCCTTTTTTGAATACGAAGCCGACTCACTGTTGGAACATCCTTTGGACGGATCCGATATCGTGCGCTATACGGATATAAAAGCCGATGCGATAATAACAATCTCTATTTCTTATTAAATGTGGCAACACTATTCAAATAAATACCAGAATAAAACCTCCTTTCAGTGGAAATGTTCCTTTTTAATAATTCATGTTTAAAAACAAACTCTTTAGAGCCAAATAAAAGTCCTTAAAAGTTATGACGTGAAAGATACTAAATTAAAGAACATAACGCGAACGGCTCGCACATTATGCGTCTCGAAACAGGAAAGAATTAAACACCCTTTCGGATGTCGCCCCTCGAAATACTTAACATAAATTAATTAAGAAATTCGCACAATCACCCTGTTGCTGACGGTTTGAAGAAAAAAGTACTCTCCACAGAGAATATCGAGAAAAACATAAAACCGAAATGGAGGGCAGAAGGAGACGGTAATACGAAATTATGATAAGTGCGAAAGAGTTGGTCGGCTATCTCTTTTCCCAACGTCTGAAGGGTGGAGGGGGGAAGAGGCGATTTTGACACGGTATGAATAAAGAAAATATGAAAGCTTTTGTTGCCGTAAAAATTCTTGTACAGGGGATAAAGTCTTTAAGTTATCAGAGGGAGCGTTCAAGGGAGGTTTAAGGTAGGCATAGACAGGTGCTTTATGTGGGGCGGCCTCGTATTTATTGAGTATCGATATATACTAGCATATATACGTGTATATATTATTTATGAGGGTTCTTAAGCGTTGAATATATTAACGTCGCGATCGCTCGGTGCGTACCTCATCGACATCGACGTATGATTTCGTTAGATGAGAAAATTAATATTTATGGAGAATGTGTGGGCTCCTTGTCTGGATTGTTTTAATATGACGTCATCACTGACATACTTGAGCATTCTAAATACATATTAATGATGTCAAGAATAAATTAAATAATAGTCAATGCTTGGATATATCTTCTGTTTCATCTCGTCGTCATCATACTTACTTGGTGCGCACCAGGTTTGTCCTCCTCGTTAATCTATCTTCCATCATCTTAGTCATCACACCCTTGTTTATCATACCACCTTTCTCGCAATCCATTCATATCTTCATAGACTTGCCAATAACTTATTTAAAATTGAGATGCTATGAAACTTTGGTAGAGTATTTTGATACTGAGTACAAATACTTTTCGCTTTAAGGGAATTAAATCTCTCGCATTAAATATTGTTGTCATATTTTTTAATGTAAGGCAAAGCAATTCAAAGATATGTGTGAAGTCACGCAAAATACGCACTAGTCTAGGAGTTGTGAAAAATGGAGCCCATCATAGGTCGAACTAATAATAATTTCTTCTTTAATTTGCAACTTAAGTAGAGTCCTAATGAATAACAAGTACATCCAAAGCTGATAAGCTTTTACAGTAACAACCCTTGACTAAAGCGGCACTAACAAAGCTAAACCCCGTTAAGTCACCCTTAACGATACCCTTTGTTATTGAATTTTTGTCCTTTAAGTGATAAAAATACAGTTTATTTTCAATTACCATGAAAGATGTAAGGTAAGGGGGTCAATTGTTGTAAGATAGCGGGGTCATATCGGTGCAGGCCATGCGTTCCCGTACCAAATCACTTCCGGGCCACTAAATCCAGGCCAAATTAATGCATTTAGCACGCTCCCTTCGACACTTTAACTGGGGATGACAACTTTATTTTATTATAACGCGATATTTTCTTGTCATGACAGTTGGTGATTTTTTTTTCGGATAGGGCGAGAATGGTTCTGTCAAGTATTTATTTTAGCTTGATATTTATTCGTCAGTACTTAAGTATGGTAAGCATAATTTAAATTAATTCAGCAAAACTATAATTACTTAGCTTTAAATTTTTATCTGTTACTGACTTGACGACCACCCAATGATGGACTCGGCCAAAATTATTATTCTTTGTAACTAAGATTCTGGAATCAACCACTAGCTTAGGGGAAGCAAAGTAGTGCGTATAAGCTCGAATAGTTTTGAAACTTACTCATACATTGGAAACTAATCTCGAATGAAAACAACGTAATAAATAGCTTGTTCGTAGCACTGATTTAAAATATCATTAAGCGTCATATCAGTATCTGAGATCTCACGGCACGAGGGGATGTGCTGCACAAATTGTAACAAAGGAGACGGGGAAAGAAGATTATCGGAGATGACGCGTGGCGGACACGTGGCATGCATGTGGTCACATATAGTAACGTTTACCCTATCACAACGCATAAAGGCGAAATTGTACCGTAAACTTTAGTACGTAGAGTCCATTTTTCGTTATAGAAATGTTAAGTCAGATTTTATAAAATTTTACTAATGATATCAAACTGTATTACATTGTTATAAGGTTGTTTTTCGTTTGTGTTGTGTTTTTCGGTAAGTTACTTAAAAGTAAGAAGTGTTGGAGGGAAATTAATACCACAATTCGTTGGATTTAAGGCTTACATTCATGTTGAGTGCAATTGTTAGCAAATAAATAGATACAATTGTAGCGATTGTCTTGCCGATGCTATTGTTTGTTTCTGTCACTCGCCATAAGTAGCTTCGGGGCTAATGAAAATGTCACTGTTTATTTTTTAAACCAACTAGCGTCTCGCCCCAACTTCGCACGGACTTAGTCGCACGCAGCAACTTATTCTCTTCAAGTTTGAGACACTCGTTAAACTTACAAATTACCATATTTTTAATTGCAATATTTCATATTAAAATCAATAGTAGAGATAAAAAACCATCTTATATTATAGATAGGACGCAATCATACATAGAGACGAAATCTCAGTTCCATCGATTCTATAATTTTAGAGTAAAATTTGAATACAAAGTTATAACATTTAGCGCAAACGTTTGCTGAGCTATGGTCGAGAACTGTTTTGTATACCTTGTTTTGTACTATAAAATGCTACAAAAAAGGGACATAAAATAATTACTGTACAACTAACTAAAACTTTTGTAACTATTACTTAACATAGTAATTAAAGTCTCTATATTTATACTACAATATAATTATATAAAGGAAAACATTGTTTCTTTGTATTTATTCAAATAACTCAAGAACAACTGGTCAAATTTCCACAATTCTTTCACCATAAGAAAGCTACATTATCCTCGCGTAACATAAGCTATATTTTCTAAATTCAAAGATACGTGTAAAGTCACGCAAAATACGCGCTAGTCCTGGAGTTGCGGAAAATAGAGCCCATCGTGGGTCGAACGTTACTTTACCTTAAGCTATATTTTTTAATTCCACGTGGACGAAGTCGAACAACAGCTAGTCTTCATATAAATTTAGAATGACTTAATTACAAGGTTCCAATCCAATAAGACTCGCAGGCAGCGGGCGGCCGGCACGCGGACACAATGCACAGATTATCTCAGGATTATGAACATTATGCAATATTAAGCAATATTGCATAATATTCATAATCCTGATAATATTAATATGTATTTTAATACTTGTAGTACTTAACATGAGTTGGAACTAAAACATATTATTCTATTTATGTGTAATTGTTTTTGGAATCGATAATTTTGTGTATTATTTTAAGATTTACATAAAGTAAGAGAAATATTTTAAATTTTAATTTGATTAAATTACAAGTTATATCTATTATATTTCTAATATGTTTTGACGTAAACTTCTGTTATTATTTTGTTTTTTTTTTTAATAAAAATAAAGAAAATGCTAATGGTTATGATTCCATTAAATACTTTCTAAAAACAAAAAAAAATAAAATCTCGCTTTAATAAAAACCTTACATAGATTCGGACATTTTAAATTGCAATAAAACGTTTTAAATTATAACGCGTAATAACAATAATGAAGGGTAATGTATAAAAATTGTCCCGTGCGGGGTGCTGCGGGGTACTGCGGGGCGCGGGGCGCGCACGTGTAGCTACGATGCTTATCTCGCTTCGCTTCTCACCCCACGCTGCCTGCCCCGCTTTATTTCAAACTATACGAACATTTACCATGGGATTCTAGACAAGTAATCAATATTTTCATGGGTTTTACTGACGAAATATAAATCAAAGTTAGAGAAAATTACACAAAAACTCGGGTTTGCTGCCACTAATATCAACCCTCATTAATAAAAATAAGAATTCATAAATAATGTGGTACATAACTTAATAAATAAAAGCGTAGACGGAAATCTTAAAATCAACGCACAACCAAAACTACTGGGTCTAGAGACTTGAAATTTTGTATAGAGGTTACTGTTACTACGTAGGTATGCATTAAGAAATAATTTTAAGATATTCGATACTTAAGTCCAAAATAGGGAACCAAAGTTTTTATGGAGTCCTAGTAACTTGAAATTTTGCGTAGGGGTTACTATTACTTTTTTGATTTATTTTGTAAAGGTTTCACGCGGACGAAGTCGCGAGCGGCCGCTAGTAACTAAATAAATATTTAAATAATGGGCGAAAGGAGGGTCGAGGACTGTTTGTAGGACTTGTTAATACTATGTGCATCATAATCCTCGTCATCACAACTCACTATACCCCCTTATTCCGAAAAATTGTATAAAGTACTGCGATAAACAAGGACCAATAAGTCGTCGATAATACGATACTGGAGGACACTCGGAACTAAATAAGATTTACCAGGGGTCTCATTGAACCTTATGTATCATAAGAAGTACCAGGAACAGGGATGTTCTGTATTTTATAATAAATTTTATGAATGTACCAGTACCAAACGTTGAAAGTACAACAGTAATAACGCTGACTCTCTGGGAATAAAGCTGTTAGGTTCTTGTAAATTTTTAATGCTAGTAGTCTTGGTTATCACATTATTAACAATATATCCCCCGTAAACAAAAAAAAAAACAATATATGCTCTTGAAAAGCAGACTATGTATATTAAAGCCGAATCCCACAACGTTCGCCTTCCAAATAATCACCGCTTACATTGTATAGTCAACAAAATCAGCAGGCAAAATCTAATCCATCTAAAATTTTCAAATTAGTACAAAAACATTTGTTTGAAACTATGAAAGGACGTAACTTAAAGTCAAATGGCGGAACTTAAAAACATTCACATCGGCTATTTATACCCTTAATGATTTTTTTATTGGCGTATCAATCCTTTTCTTTTCATTTCTAGAAAAAACAAAGAAAACTTTTGGCATTAACATATAAAGCTAGACGTATCTTTACATATTTCGATTTATTTTATATTATACTAGCGGGCGCCCGCGACTTCGTCCGCGTAAAACCTTTATAAAATAAATTTGAAGGAAGAAAGTAATACAAACCCATATGCAACATTTCCACGCTCTAGGACTCGTATCTACACCGTGAAAATTATTTTATGATTCTCATTTTGACCCCATTTTATCCCCAAAAGCAGATTATATAAAATTGCAAAGTTTTTTATTTTCGCGTTGCTCTATACTCTTTGGATACTCATTTCGGACCCTTAGCGGTTGAATTTTGTAATATTCTTTCTCAGTGCACTACTACGTGGTAACAGGAACCCTTATGTGAAATTTCTAGTCTACAGGACTCGTACCTGCGATGTGACAGGCGAACGTCTTCATCATAGTAGATCTAATCTTTAATTTTAGTTCAATCAGTCGTAAATTAGATTAACAAAAAACAAAAACCGCCTTCCTAAAGAAATATCCTTCAACACAGTGTACTAAAAGTAACAAAATAAATGTAAATCAGTGAAAACACAGCGATAGCGCGTTTTAAAATACTACTAACGCCATCTATTGTCAAAATTTAGAACTAAATTTTATTGTTCGTTTTAATTTAAATTATTAGGTACTGATAGATTCAAAATAATACATTTACATCCTCCATCATCCCTTATTTTCTCGCCCTGGGGGTTGAATTTGTCAAAATCCTATTTAAGCGAACGTCTTCATCATAGTAGATCCAATCTTTAAGTTTAGTTCAATCAGTCGTAAATTCGATTAACTAAAAACAAAAACCGCCTTCCAAAAAAAATGTACTCCAAGAAAATGTACTAAAAAGTAACAAAATAATTTCGATTTTGTGACTAACTTTAAGAGGCAGAAAAGTGTCTTATTTCTTGCAATGATATTAGTTGTCTATAATGTACAATAAAAATTGCTATCTTTAACTCTGTGTCAGCCACAATATTCAGATACATGACGCATACTATCTTTTTAAATCGCATTTTAACGCATACAACTAATTACTTTTAAGATCTGGGTCTAACTTTGCTGACACCGACTTCAAAGTAATAGTTAAAAACAGTAGTTGACATAATAGTTAAAAGAAATAAGAGACTTTTCTGCCTCGTAATGTTAGCCACAAAATCAAAATTATTTTGTTACTTTTTAGTGCATTTTGTTGGAGGATATTTTTTTTTGAAAGGTGGTGTTTGTTTTTTGTTAAAAGTTTTTTTTTTTATTTTTAGATTTTTAGTGAATCTAAATCCAGATAACTAATTTTCTTTATAGGGTATCAATTAAAATCCGCGCGCCGCTGTTGCATTTTCCAGTTGTACGTAACCTACGTTAATCATTTGATATCTTTTAAACTATTAGGTAGAATTATATACTGTTAAAGGCAATTATGATCTACGTTTAATACTTTAACGCAAAAACATATTTATTGGGATAAGGATTCATACCCAATTCAAAAAATAGCCTCGTAATCTAAGACGGTCTTAGTTGGGTGCATTTTATTTGAAGTTTCGAAAGAAACAAAAGGCTATTGTGAAATAACTATACATTGTACTTATATGCCATCAAAACATTTATTTAATTTCATTCAAGATCTATAAATCGTTTATACATAATTTTACAAT
>QDHC01002199.1:29497-52354 GCA_013186455.1 Papilio dardanus tibullus
AATGTTTGCAGTTGTAAGTCAGCGGCGGCAATGGGGCGGACACGACTCTACATTATCTATTCACGAATAAGTGCTCCGTTTTCAATAACACTTATTATTTTAACTATTATCTGACCAGTGATGTGGAGGATCATATATTTTATGCAATTCATGTCCTACTTATAAAACTTAGGTATACACAACAAGCAATAACTTAATAATAACAATGGAACCTGGGTTCAGCGAGAGTCCAAGAGACCGCGATATTTGTCTTGCTAATTTTTCTCTAATCCGAGTTTCTCGCTTATGGAGGTAGTCCGACAGGACCAGAGAATGACTCTCGTTTATAGAGGGCTCTATAAACTCGTTTTGACTGTATTTATACTTTGAGATGGATGAAGGGATTAAATTACATATTTGACTTTATCAAACTTGCCTCCTTTGTCAATATATCCAGTTTACAGATAGCCTAAAATATAGTTATCTAGCGACCCGCCCCGGCTTCGCACGGCTGCAAATCGGTATAATTCTATAATAAATACTGCAGCGTTTGCAATGTAAGCGCTAAAAATGTGTTAATTTACGACATCATATTAAAACCTCCAAATTATCAGTGTTACTTTACTATATTGTGAATGTATTATACATGAAAACCTTCCTTATTAATCACTCTATCTATTAAAAACGCATCAAAATCCGTTGCGCAGTTTTAAAGATTCAAGCATACAAACGTAAAAAAGCGTACTAATACTATGGGAGGATAAGGATAACGATTATACTTTGATTACATTTTATTTAACCCGAACTATGTTATAGATTCGACAGACGCGTTTTCCCGCCGACTGTCGTGTGATGATGAATCGGTATCGATAACATAGTGATAACTCGATTACACTTCCACCTCCGGCTCCGTCTCCACCTCCACCCTCACTCTAACCTCTATACTTTAAATTAACGAGAGGGTTCGATTATAAATCGATTCATCAATTACATACACATACATCATTTTTCATTTAATAATTTAATTATGAAATATGTCGGTTGAAATTATTACAATAGATTTAGTAATTCGGATTAACCCATATACAAATATGTATTCGAATAAAACACAAGAATCATGCTTTTAAAAGATAAGTAAAAATTTAGACCCAAGGTGTTACAGAGATCGTCTTAGCTTATGGTCCAGTATAAATTAAATACGAACTTTAAAGCTGCAGATTCCTGTGACGTCATTGTGGAATGATCGATACACCTGTATGCGGTTGTATTGATCCCCCCCTCGCTCCAACTACACGCAAGGCATCACACTACTCGTTGACGCAGGAACATCACAAAGCAAGACTACAATGAAACATTTAGCAGTGCGCACAACGGTTCCATGGTGTAACGGTTAGCACTCTGGACTCTGAATCCAGCGATCCGAGTTCAAATCTCGGTGGAACCTGTTGTTTTATTTTATTGTATCCGGACTGCTTATTATTTTCCAATTTACCTTTTGAAGGGGAACAACATTCAATGTTTGATAAAAAATATATATAAAAGCTTAGTGTTGATATTATAAGTTTGCAAAACACAATCCCATCGGTTAAATGTAATGTAAACGTGAATAAGTGTTATTGATAAGTTGTTATACTTTAAAATTGGTGGTAAATCTACTCTTGTATTAATTTAACAATTAATAAGACTCCGTCAGTATTTATGTTTATGTTGAAGCTTTTAAATCTTATATTAAACGTTATTAAAATATCTTCTCATGGCGTGATGCACAATATTTGTGCGGTTTTCGCGGTAATTTCTGCCCTGCACAGTCGCGTTTTGGAATGGTCTGTCCTCGGCGGTATTTCCAAACGACTACGACTTAGGGTCCTTCAAGAAGCGAACATATCTATTCCTAGGCCGGCAACGCATTTGCGGTTGCAAATGTTGCAAATGCCCATAGGCGTCGAAGATCACCTCGGTGATCCAGCCGTTCGTTTGCCCCTTCTCTTATAAAATAAAATATTTCTTAAAAATATTTACGTGAAAAAAACATTTACAAAAGTCGTGCAATTATTGTATTAAAGAGAAACTAATCATTTCCACATACAACAGCCTCACAGTTTGGTATTTGTACTCGTATAGGCCTGTTGAAATATTGCTCTACGCAAGCACAGTTAACAAACATTTAATCCTTCATTGTAAGTTTTTCTTTTGTTGTCGTTATTATCTTTGAAATGTTTGCAAAGTATTTCGAACTTAACGAGTATTGAAGATTATAGTATGCACTAAAAGCAATTAAATATTTTTACTCATTATACAAAAAAATATTAGAACGACGCGTGGCGACGCGTGGCAGCGCGTGGCAGGGCATTGCAGCACGTGGCAGGCGATGACGGCGCGTGGCAGTGCTCTTGTGTGCCGAACACACACACTCAAACTTGTGTGTATGCATTATGGTTTTGAATTTCGAACGCTAAAAGCTTTTTTAGGATTAAAAAGGTTTAAAACATATTTTTCTTTTATGGCTTAAAATTAAATCGAAAGAAACATCCGTGTACTTTAACAATGAGGTACTCGATTTTTATGTAGGGGTTGTGATGCGTAACTATGTATAACTTTGTGTAATTTTCTTTAAAACATATCGCAATAGTACGGAGCTTTTTATTTTCTAGATCTTTTATAGTTATTCCATCTCTGATCTGCCTATCCTCCGATATATGTTCCATCTGCACATAAAATCCAAAAAAATACAGTCTGGTCTACGTTCACGTCAACATGGACCTTGGTTATATTATTTTTATGTGATATTTTCCTTTGATTTTACAGAAACGATAAATACGTTACATATATATTATGTAGGTATATTATTCAACTCATTTACCAATATTTTATAATTCAAAAATTCATGCCTTTGATGATATATCTACTCGATCAAACTACTCGACGATACAATCCATTATCTCTCCTATTACATAGCTGGTATAGTGCATATTCCTGTACCAGACAACGTATAAACTGGGGTGGACAGTAAGCATGGTGATTAATTCGCGGTCACGTGACCGGCGCGTGGGTATCGCGGGAGTCGCACGTTCCCACGTACGCAATGACGGGAGAAATGACAGTTCTACTTGCCATAGCAAATATTGGCTTAGTAAATACAGCTTTTTTATATTGCTAGTGATATTGTTTTTGACATAAGTGGTACCTTTACCGGTTTATTTTTTAATAACAACGAATATTTCATAAAAAAATAAATCTGAGTAAATAGAAATATTACTAGAAATTAAGGGGGAGGTGTCCCCCTGCATTGATAAGATAATTTGCGTTGATACAAAAGACTTTAATAAAATGAAAATCCTATATACGAAGCTTTCCATGTGTGTTGCCTTAAGTGTCAGGTGCGTACGTGTTGTGCCGTGCACGCACTATGACTTATCTCCGGCGCCGGCACGTATGCGACAAGATGCCGGCTAGTGCGTATCGGTAGACCACACAATGCTGATAGTGGCTTACAAGCTATTACAAAAGTAATTGAATAGTAAAGAAATAAGAAATAACAACTGTTTCGGTAATTTAAATAAAATAAATTAACTTAAGATTGTTTGTTAATTAATTACATTCCTGGCTTCTGTATTTTAACCCTAAGGTATCATTAGACCGAATTTGCGATAAAACGGACATGAGCCATAGCAAAATCTCCGTTTTCTCGAACTCGGTCTAATGAAGCCGTAGTGTAATAATGAAAATGTTGTTTAATTACGTTTCTAGCTTTTGATTTTGGGAATAACTTAAATTGTGTGTACAAATATAAAATGAGAAGTGTGAAACGATAGACGTGGGTGTTTAATTTAAATTTGAAACGGAGGGCAATGACATATTTCTAATTTGTTTCTTTAACTTCACGTTAATATAATTGCCAACGTTTAACAGACGGGAAAATTTTAAATTAAGTTTAATATAAAGAAAAGTAAGTGTTAATAAAGTTATTTAAACACTCCTTAGTAATTAGTTGCATGTACTCGATTGCCAATCAAGGAGTTATTACTATGTCTTCTTTTAATTACAACCACGCTCTTTAATTATAGCTCTTTAATTATATTACTGTTTAATATCGATACTTCGATAAGTGTTACAAGTTTTAAGGACAACAGCGTCACGCTGGACCCGGTACAGGTCACGTGTGGAGACACGGTCAGCGGGACAGTAGCACGACAGTTTGAAAGAAATGGCACGTGTCACGTGGCTAGCACTCGTGGAAAAAGACTCTCAGTCACTGTCTGTGATATTAAATCTAAGAACTTGTAATGTTTTTGAGCCAAAAAATATATAGTTATATCTATTTGCTAGTTGTAATTAATGTGGAAAACAGTATTCTCCTTTAAAGTTTCGTGATTTTTACTAACATATGACTGACGTCAGCTCGTAACCATGGCACATGCAACTGTGCCGAAATATCGGGAGCTCAAACAGCTAAATCGTGGTAAGAGTCCTGTTTCCTACGAACAATATGTAATTATTTTCTTATTGATCCAGTGAATTTTTATTAATATAGAATTCTTATTTAATTTTATTTGACGAAGTTTTCCGCTATACATTTAGTTCATAAATACACAAGTTACCTATATTTATTTCCCGTTGGATTTCTAGTTATTTTACGTAAATGAGGTCAAAACAATGTATGCGATAGAAGTTTCGGTTTTTCTACATGGAATAATAATTATAAATGGTATTTCAATCAAATGAATAGGTGTCAAATACATAAAAAAAAATGTTTGTTATACTTTACTCTGGTGATCCGTAAAATTACCCCAAAAAATATTAATGTTTATTTAATTAATTAACCTCGATTATTAAAAAAGGTGCAATAATCACCTGAGAATCGAACTTAAAAACGACAAGGGGACAAGCTCTAACCACTGAAGCAACGAGTTGCTAGTACGTGTTCATTGCCGCAGTTGCGTCGTCGATTTCCTCTGTAAAATACATCGATGATGCCTTCCTAGTATTATAAATGGTGAAATAATGATTCATAAATAATTATACCTAAATTCAGTTCATTAATATCGTAGTTTATCCGTTGCGAACAAAATCTTTTCCTAGCAATTTGTTGTCACATTTATCCAATCTATAGACACATATAAATTGCTAAGTCATAAAAATGTCAGTTCATCGGAGTTATGGTCAGTTACATAAGCGGTTATCTAACTAAATTACATAGACCCTGCTGGCACACATCGCCTCCCACATCGCACACCCCACAGGACGCGATGACCAAGGTTTTTATTGCACTGTCTACCTACTAGCCTACATACTTCCTGCTCTACGCATTTGCATGACTGCAAGCCTGTCCTATTTTAAAGCGAGTAAAAATGTTTTAAATATTTGCAGTTAGTTTTCTATCACTTACAATATTAGACGACTTTATATTAACTATCATGTCTTTTAAAAATTAATTTAAGATTTATACTAGGTCCGAGAGAATGGTGACCCTCATGTATGTGTTATAATAGAGTTTTTTTTAGATAATTTAAAAAACAAGTGTGAATTAAGAGCAAAGTAATGAGGAACGACTTATCAGTGATTGTGCCGGCAACAAACATTTGATTTCAAATATTTAATGCTTGAATACTGATAAAGAACATCTTATTTCTTTATCATTGGACCTTGGTATATATTTGTGAATTTCTATTTACTTTACAACATCAGTTACGTGAGCACTGATTATTTCCCTCTATATCAGACTAGGTGTCGCCTGCGACTCCGTCAGCGTGGAGTTAAAAAAAAAATAGAAAAAAAAATCTACATCTGTGCGAAATTTCATTGAGATCTGTTTAGGCGTATTGAATATACCTTCAAAAATCCATCCATTCATCGAAACTTTTTTTTATATTAATAGTGGCAAACGAACAAGCGGCCACCTTGATTCGCTGAAATAGCGAAGCGACCGCTGCCCATAGATATTTGCAATTGCAGATGCGTTGCCTAATGCCTACCCTTACTCTACGGAGGAGGAGACGCACAGTAAAAGGATGACTCCCCTTCCTATGTGTCCCCTCCGTCACCGAGCGTTCGCGTTTCACGTTAAGAAGTAAGATTATGAAAGAGAACAATTAGAAGTATATAATGCAGTCAATTCATTGTAATAATTCATAGTTTCAGTGCTAAATGTTTCTATACTAAAGATAAAACTTTGTTTAATAGTCAAAGATCTAGGTTTCCATATCGGCTAACCTTGTAAACGTAATCTTTAAGCCACAAAAATCTAGGCCGAAGCGTCAAAGCTTTTCCGACGTTCCCATAAAATGTTTTAAGACGCTTTTTACGACATCACACGTTTTATATTCGACTACGTAAATCTGATTTACTGATAAAAGGAACTAGCAAAGATAGAAAACATATCAAATAGTAAAGTATATCTTTATTAACATATTTAATATATCTCATTAAAAAAAACATATTACAATATATAAAAAATAGTGCACCACCAGCTGCGGAATCCGATGTCTCAAGCAACCAGTGGTCAGGGCTGCAGAGAAAGGAACCTCCTCACTATGCGTGCTGTCTCCAGAATAACTACTGCCTTTGGTATCGGGCCATTAATCCAACTGTTGAGCGAGACTATTTTTACATTTTGGAACTTACCTCTATGCCTCTTTAGAAAGTCATATTATCCTTGGTTTTGAAATTAGGCACTTATATTGTGGGTGCTCTTGTCCACTTTCTCTGAGGGTTGGCGCCCCTGGCGAGCGGGTGCGGGGTGCGGGGCGTGCGGGGGCGCGGTGGCCCTCCATGGTCCTCGGACGCGCACTCCCTCGCCGGCCCGCGAGACGTTTGTACGTGTTTTGAGGTTATCTCCCTACATTCGTGTTTCCGAAGTTTTCCCGTGTGTCAGTGATGGTGCTCGCCGACTTTCTCACGGAGACCAGAAGGCGATGGCTAAAGGTTGGTAAATTAATTTTATTTTATTATTCTTATTGTTTTAAAAATGTAATTTTTTGGTTTAACTTATTTGATTGGTCTTTAATTAATAATTTACTTTGCCATAATAGAATCGATTACGCACTTTTAAGTGCTTTTCTTTAGTAATTACGTGCGTTGTTTATTAAAAATATTTACATTGCTCGCCTTTTATTAGTTAAGTTTCATCACTGTTCAAAATCAATGTTTGTCCTAAGATAAATCTACTAATCCAATAACAGATATTAATAATATTCTATTTGAATTCAATTTAGATTCTAATAGGCTTTCGATTGCGAGAATCAAAAGGTCTCTTTGTTAATTAGCATTAATTTAGAAGCTTATTAACCACAAACGTCCTTTGTTTTTTATATGGCGAAATAGTTTTATTGCATTTTCATTTTGTAATAAGTAACATTTTCCTTACAATGCAACATTTGGCGTATATGTAAATGTGTAGCTCTTGTACAAAATGAAACGGCAGCACGGCAATTATATACACTAATTATATTTTTAAAACATACTTTAACTTAATCTTATACTTTATACATATTTACATAAACTTAAATATCTTTACGTGATATCTACGTTGTTCCCTCTACGACTTCCCCCGCGATTCTCTATTGTTTTTTCACTTATCTTTTTTACTAATAAAAGGCAATGTTCTTATGGCCATTATGCCACCAAAGAGTTGCAATATTGACTGAACAGTTCGCTCTATCATACAAAAGCATTTACCCTTTTAATTCCCTTTCATTAATTTATATTTATTTAAATTAATAATTTGAATGTTACCATTATCTGTTTATTATTAAAATCCCTACAGGTTATTAGATATTAGGGGGCGTGTTCTTCCGTTCCCGCCATAACACGAAACCATCCTGTGTTTTATGGCACCCATTCATCAAGTTACCGTGTTTTTACGTGTCTTGTAGTAAATAATAAAACACTATCAAAACATCATAAGATTTATTAAATTACGTTTGTTTACACGAACTAGTTTATAAAAATATTTGATATAAACAACTTATCTAATATTTAGGTCTAACGTAATAATATTTATTAGTAGATAGCTAGATAGGCACAACCCTTGACATATTTGGAACTTAATAAATTCTGATACTGAGTGCTATCTATCAGATATTATGGCGGCAAATTGTATACATTTTTTTTAATAATATATCAGCGGATTTTTTTATTTTTATAACCCTTAACTATTGTGTTACTGGCTGTCAATAGATTATGGAAGTTTTAAAACCTTTAAAGTCCTCTTTTTCGAATTAAGAACTCGTTAACACCAAGTCACAGATAATAAAAGATTAGTAAACGCTGTTGGCGCGAAAGTAAACATCGTTAAGAGACAATTATAACCTAAAATTACAGCAATAAGTTAAATAGTGTTTGGACACTCGAAATATTTGTATGTAGATATAGCGATATCAACTACGCACTGATAGAATTGATTATTACAATGTCACATCCATTTTACTACGCGGAAATATTACAAAATGTTTTATAAAGGTTTTTCCCGAAGTAGACGATAAAGGATAATCTTTCCCACATATGGAATTTTTATTTTTTTTACATAATTAGATTTTAGATAACAGTAGAGTTTAAAAAACATCGTGAAAAACTCTTCTACGCAATGTTTAAGTACTAGATAAGTGAAGTACGTAAACATCATTGCTTTGCTATTCAGACTACAAAAAAGCTGCCGAGTTCGGTTGAAGATCGTCGATAGCCTAGTTAAATATATATTTTTAACTTTGTATACGAACGGGAATAGAATCGGCAATCGCTCGAACATATAAACTGATCCACTTTGTGTTGCATGAATTAACGGCTTTGCTTTTTAAAGCATTTTGTTTAAATATATTCAGCTGGCTTGCATCTTACCATAGGGAGAGAAGAGAAGTATTGAATATCTATTCAACACGAAAAAAAAGACAGAAGTAAAATGAAGAGCATATTCGTGTACGAAATCAAACATTGTGATTGTTTATGTAATTGTGGTTTCGCATTCAGTCAACTTTACTTTTACCTAACTGACATGATGATAATGTTTATTTTTTCGGTAGTTTCGGTATTTTCGGTATTTAATTTTCGGTAGTTTTTTTTTAATGCAGCCCTTTAACTATTTTATAGGTAATATTTAATAAATTGCAGAGAAATATTTAAAAAAGACAATTTGGTTTCGTTAGTAACATCTAATCACAACCAACCACTGAGCCATTGGCGCTTCAGATGCACGCCGACCTCGTCAAACCGCGCTCACCTTGCCTGGATATATCAAAATATTTTTACATGTAATACCGCAATAATTCACTGTAAAGTGAAGGAAGGACGGAACATATTATCTCTTACGTTCCGTGTGAAAATATGCATTTAACATCTTAAAATAGGCCTCGCCCTGGATTGTGCAAACTATGGTTTTATAGAACCAATATTTCATGATAAGGAAGTCTGATAAGTTAGACAAATATGCTTAAGATAATTCAAATAACGTAACAAATATACATATTTCTTGGTACATATTGTAAAAGAAATTAACTCACATCACAACACAGAGTATCATTGACTTTACAAAATAAACGACAGGCGATAAGAAAATATTAAAAACCAGACACAAAAGTTAAAAATAATTATATCACCATGGTGATATAATAAATGCCAACTTAACTTTCATCTGTCGTAAGATTAATTTAACATAACTTTATTTCACACATTTATAGCAACTATCAAAAGTCGAATCTCAATCAACACATACGAAAATATCGTGTTTAGGTTTAGAAACGTTTACCAGCGGCGGCCGCGAGCGCGTTCTGTAAGAGCTATTGAATTTTAAACAGTCATCAATTGACGTAGAGCAGGTCTCTGCTGTGTCGCTCAATACCCACGCGTGAGGAAAACCCGCAAGTCATAATATTTACGTTATAACGACAAATTCAACTTGTTTGGTTTTTACTACAGCAAAAAAGAACCAATTAGTAATTACCAATTTTCCAATTACCAATTTTGCCACGTTATCTGCAATCAGACACAACGGGGTTTTAATATTATAATAACAATAAAGACGCTAATTTCGTTGGCTTTTACTTATTGATTGATAATGGCCAAGGACTTGTGTAACCGATGCCGTGGCACGGACAAAGCGGTAAGAACCTCTTAGCGGGGTTCCATTGTGTGCTTACTCAAGTTAACAATAAAGGAGCTTCTTGACTGCGCAATTCACAACTTTTGCACAATACCTTGAGAGACACTTGTTCAAGATGTTTATGAAGTGGCCATTATTTGTGAAGTGTTCGTAAAAAAATTGTTGATACAAATTATGTCCAGTATTCTACCAAAACCTACTATAATATCTTTTATAATAAAAATTGTTTATCACAGGTAAAATGAGATGATAAAGTTATTTCATTCGTTGCCTTATCGGAATGTACTAATTTGAATGTCAAATTTCGTATAATTTTCAATGTCAATAATTCTGCGTACAAAGTTGTTATCGGCAGACCGGACATGCATCCCGTTTGGACATTCGGATACAATCGATTCTTATTATTATACAATAAAATTACATTGCCCACTAGATAAACTAACATTTGATCTATTAATTCAATATATGAATAATCTTTTACGCCTTTCAACGCTTTTCTACTTGACAAGAACTCCTTGCTTTCATCTTTTACCGTAGTAAATAATACATGTGTTGAAATATTTAGTGTGTTTGCTCGAGATAGCGCAGCGGGAAACAGACAGCACGACACACGCTGTTTGCCCGCATACAGCGCGCCAGTGACGCGGGACCTTACGCAATTACTACAGCGCGGAATTTGCTCAACATCGTGCGTTATCCTTGACGACTCTGTATTTGTCTAATCAAACATTTAATATTTATAATAGTATTTTGTATTTGTGTGTTGAGTATTTATTACGTCTAAAATATGTTTTTTTAAAGTTACATCCGTACTGAATTTCGCTGTTATTCTGACAAATACAGGTATATTTGCGTATCATATAGATCGCGGGAGTAATACACAAATATCCGGAGATATTTACTCTACATTCGCCTGGACTTTGCGCAGCGCTTTCAAAGATGTAGTACCGGAGAAAAAGGTGCGTTGTTTGAAAGAGTAACGAGTGTTTAACGGGCTATAAACTTCCATTTGTAAACTATGGTATACTTTTTTATTTCATGTTTAATGTTTAAAACAAATGATAAACTCTGAACATCATACATTATTAGAATTATTGTGCACTTAATTATACTTATTGACTACGTAGTGACTACGTGCGGGAAAATCGTTGTCAAATACCAATGACCATTGTATTAATAAGTGCTGACGGTAGGATTCGAGATTCCTGCGTCAGTAGTTTGAGGGCAGGTGTAGGCAGCAGTGATTTACCGGCGGGCTGGGATTTATTTATTGCAGTTGTAAAACTGTCGATACGTGAGAGATATGCATTGGCTGGGTTACCCACAAAATGGCCGCGCCTTTGCGTTCCGTTTTGGCGCACAAGAGTACTTTTGATGATAAATTGACGGGAAACGAAAGAGTTTTTTCTGTAGTCGAAGAAGTGACGTAAGGCGTTGCGTGATATAGGTTAAATATGTTGGATATAATTCGAGTTTTAAGAAATAAATAAACAAGTATTGAGTTAACCTCAAAAAATACTCAAAGATTTCTTTTTTTTTCGATTAATTTCTATTCTATCTGTCAAAAATTATTATAATTAACTTGATT
The DNA here is from genome assembly GCA_013186455.1 of Papilio dardanus tibullus. Classification (NCBI taxonomy): domain Eukaryota; kingdom Metazoa; phylum Arthropoda; class Insecta; order Lepidoptera; family Papilionidae; genus Papilio; species Papilio dardanus. Next base: position 41,155 of record QDHC01002199.1, read on the forward strand.
AAAGAGCCGTAACTAGTTGAATCATAATTTATTTACTATATTATACAGTTAGATTGTCACTTTTAATAATTTATTAATGAAAGATTATTGATATTAATTAGTTTCTATAATTATAACGATCGAGAGCTCCCCGCTGGCGCGCGCTCCGAGTTGTTTACCCCGTTATCGCTCAACATTTCTCTCGCTATCTCTGTATGCATAGGACGTGTGCTGTGCTTCATTGTCTTGTTAGGACACATACACACGCCTTGTTGTTAGTGCACACGTTAAAATAAAATTTAAAAAAATTGTTTTAAACGTTACAGCAATAGCTATTCCTTAGAGGCCCGTAACGCATTTGCGGTTCTTCAAGCGTTGCAAATGTCCATGTGCGTCGAAGATCACCTCAGTGATCCAGCCGTCTCCTTTGCACCCTTCTCTTATAAAAAAAATTACAATTACCCCTATTAACGTAAGATTTTGTGTTATATCTTTGACACTCCTTTTACCTAGGGCTTCATTAGACCGGGTTCGCGATAAAAAATGAGATTTTACTTCGGCGTAAGGCCGTTTTTTGCATGACATCGGTCTAATAAAGCTCTAGGTTTAAGAACTTCTTCTTTTACTAAAATTAAATTTATCCTTGGTTACTTATTAATATTTAAATGTAAAGTAAATTTTTTGATAGTAATGTTTTAGTGGCTTTACGAGAGCGGACCTTTGCCTGTCCGAGCGCGGCCATTACGATGAGTAATGGCGGCCGATAGCGGTGCGCGGGAAAAGGCGGGAAACGATACTGTTTGGTTACAATTGCAACACAAATACGCATGTAAACGTGCCTGACGTGCGAGATTTATTGCCATTATTTATTATCTTTTTTTAATATACTGACATCATTATAATTGTGAATAATATGTTGATAACTTCCACTTAATAATGTATTGTTGACAAAACAGTGTCGCTATTGATAGATTAAGCTAAAGAAAATTAACTACCGGGATCATTATACTTAGATAAGAATTATGTAAATAAATATAATGATTTACTTTCTTATTTAATACTTATAAGTTATAGTGTACTATGTTTTTTTTTCTGAACCGCACCGCGCCATACTCGATAGTTGCGGGGTCTTAAAATCAAACAAAATTAAATTCCTAACAAAAATAAAATGAGTTCTAAAACAAGTATCTAATGTGCGTAGTTTGAAAAAAATATTCAGACCATTAACCTCGTAAGGCACAAAGAATCTTTCTTTATTAGCTTCTAAAAGTTGAAAAGGAGCCTTCGGGTCGTGCCACTAAATTGCCCTTTTATTAAAGATTTGGAAAAGTTTTGTCTACTTTCATACTGTAAGGCGTGCCCCAGGTCATTTGTACACGGAGCACGTGCCCATAAATACTTTAAGGAAAAATGTTCTACATGGGTTCAATTCGATGTTTGTAAAACATTATGGTTTATTTTAAGCTCCAAGTAAAGAAATGACTTCATTGTAAATATTAGTTTTGAGAGATTGTCGAATGAGGATAAAAAATATGAATAATTATCAATATATGCGATAGTGTAATCACATGAAAAGTGACTCGATGTGTGCTCCACCCTGTTTGCTAATTCAATCAGTTTCGGGGAGCGCTCGCGGACCGTACACCCCTATCGCGGTTTCTATCCGATTACTTCGCATATCATATCATTTCCCACGATACTACGCTCCCACAATGTTTTATATTTGTTTTACTTGCAAAAAAAACTGTTTTAATTTGTCTTGGTGCGTGATTACTCGATTTCACAGGTGTAATATACCATTAGTTTTTTGTGACGTCTCAATCGTTTAGTTCATTGTTTTTTTTGTTTGATCTATGTTTAATAGACTCTATTAGTATGATAAAACTTTATAATTTATATATATTCTCGAGTTTATTTCTCCAATAAATTATTTTCTATGTTCTCGCAACGCTGTACTTTGACGTCACACGTTAATATTTCAGCGTCAAACCTGCATTATTCATTTGTTGGCGTGTTTATGTTAAAAATTTATTCACGTTTCACCTGACCTTTGACCTGTTAGAGCCAACGTTGGGTAAAACGTTGGACCAAATGTTTGCTGTTGGAATATAAATAGTGCAAAGCCGTTAACTTGCCACGCCATTAAGGTAATACGGTCACGAACTCACCAAAGTTTTTTTTTATTCTTAAAGACGTCATAGTAATAACTACCACGGTTTTTGCAGTTAAATAAAGCACGCTTTATGCCTTACATGTTTAATTTCGACAGTTAATTATTTGGTATCTACTTAGTTGTAAAATTTATCAAGTAAATTGAATTAAAACAGATATGAAATTATAGTTATACATTTTATACAAAACTATTTGCATTTTTATTACTGTGTAATGGATGCGAACATTATTGCGGTTTTGTCTCGCGTGACTTTATTATTTAGAGTACTACGACCTTCTACGAAGTCTACGAAAAGCTTAAATTTTGCTACGGCACGTGACATTGGCACAGGTATTTCGGTGTCCGTTAGACCTGTCACGCTTCACGCACACCCTTTTTAATGTTAACACGCCCGCAATAACGTAAATAGCTAACTTATTTGTATTTTGTTTGCATACTAGAATATGTAAATATGTATTTTTAAACATTAGAAATCTGCTATTATTGTTATATTTGTGATAGTTTTCTTAGTCCTAACCCTAGCCCCTAATGGATAATTTCATAACTTAATTTGCTAAGTTAAAGTTAGAGTGATCGGTTCCAAGTGGTCGTGTTATAATTGTCATGCAAATAATTGGCGACAGGTGGAGTCGCGGACCCTCCCCTGCTTCCCCGCATTCCCACGAGCACGGCTGTCACGGTTCAGTACCATCACGCTACCCTTTGTTTCACCCCAGCTTGCGATGTAACGTATCATGATAATATGAGAATTTTATTAGACATATCCAACAATATGTCATTTGTTTATTTCTATACTTCTGGGACATTTTTTTTTATTTGCTAGCTCTAATCAACGTTGCTTATGAGGGTGGTTTCAGACCAGTGTGCTTGTGCTTCCATTATCTTAATACCTATCACTATCAATACAAGTTGACTACAGTAGAACCCCATCCTAACAGAACTACGTCTACTGTGCAGACAGTTCGTTAGTCGTTAAACAATCGAGGTTATCTTCCGCAGTTAACCGTTAATTGTTATTGTGTTTACAATCGCTGCTGCGAGCCGACGGCTCGTAACTTAGACGCTGCGTTTGAGTTAGAGCAATTTATATTGTAATGGAATATTCCAGAAGTAATACTTTGATATGTTTCGTAAGTTATTCCTCAGTCCGATGAACGGAGATAGTCGAGTGACTCGACTCGAACGAGTCGTTGAATTATTTAGTTATACTAGGTATGTTTGAATCGAAGCTGACTCATTAACTTTTATTGTTCCCCTTTTACAATGGTCTTATAACTATTGCATATAGAATATAGCTTTATAGAGTTACAATCAATACTTGGACGGCTCAATAAAAGGATAGAGTTATTCTCAATATAAGAGTAAAATAATAAAGATCAACATTACAGCGCTAAAAAGTTCTCAAAGTGATGACCGTGGCCCCGATGTCTGCGGTATTTTAGCTACCAATTATGAACTTATTGCTACTAATCAATAATACAAGGTCAGCGAACCAAGCTCATTATTCCACAGATTTTATTAATTTATCTATTAGTTTGGAGATAAGTCGATTATTAAATAAAAAGTATTTCGAAGAGAAAATCTCAACTAAAAATGAATTAAATGGAAAGATGACAATCGTTTTAGTACTTACACTAGAAATTAATAAAGCAAGACTTTAGCTAATCAACTAAATTATGCAGTTCAGAGAGGTCACAATTGACTGATCCCAGATTTATTGGCAGTTGACCTACATACGGCACGAACCACATCTACTATCACCTACCTTATTAATAATTATTAGATAATAATGTGCCAGTGCGTGTCCCGACAATAGGACGACCTGAGACCTATCGCTAGGTCAGTAGGTCAGAAATAATGCTTTGATATCTCCATTTATTATTCATTTACACATTCCGTGCCGAGACCGCGATAGTCATGGTTTCGATTTCGACGGGATTGTTTTCCGCATTATAAGTAAAATAAAATAATAATTTGCAAACTAAAATCGTATAATTAACCAGTACTTATTTATTTGCAGGCCTTCAAGCTGTTCAAGGGCAACAAGAGAAGCAAGCCGGCGCGCAACCGCGTGTCCCCCGCGTTGGTGCGGTCGCCCTCGCTGAGCGGCACCGTGGACGCGCGCGCTGAGATCGACGTGAGGAACTTCTGCCCGTGCCGCGCCTCCATGCCGCCCCTGCACCTCGCCAATGAGTCCTACGACAATGCATCCCACTACAATAGTTACAACAGCTACAGTTCACATAACAACAGCCTGCAAAGCTATTCCAATGAGAGCGGCAGATCCGACTCCGCATACGAGTCGACACGGAGCAGCCCTGCCCACACCCGACCCGTTTGCTACGCGACCGTCACTTACTTCAATGTGAACGACAGCGAAGATAGCTGCAGCATACATACAGAGTACACCACTCTAGACTACGACCCTGATGCTGAAGACGAGACCAAACAGAACGAGATCAACGAGAGCATCGAACTGGTCAGCACGTTGTGAACAGATTGGAACTCTAGAATGTTCTGTACATGGTATACGATTTTGATTTGGTAGAAGAAAGCGTTCCTACTGAATACTACGTTAGTTCGAGTATTGATAAGAATTTGCTGAACGTTTATGAAATAGATTCGTGAGTATCAAATTAGTGGGTTAATTCACTGACCACGAATACCTACTTGTAACTCCATGTTGTAACGAAGTGTTACAGAGAAGATGTCTTTCATAATTACAAGCTAAGTAGTGTTTAATATAAAGTTGTAGCTTATATTTCATACTTTGTGGATCAGTTTTATATTTATAGGAATCTGTAACAGTTATTTAACAATCGATGCATTCCATGAGTATACTGAGTTTATAATCTGCTACAATGTTTTTGCTACATTTAGTAATGTTAAAAATATTTTCAAGTTCAGATTCAGTTCCGTCCTTCAAAGATTAGTTACTGATAGACCTGCCATTTAATTAATTAACGATACTTATTTCAACAAACGCAAGTTATATGAAATATGTATATAATAAAATGAAGTTTAATAGAATATAATTTGGAACTAAGTAAGAAGAGGCTTCGACGCAAGCGAGGCTGTAATCCCTCTTAGCACGTAGGTGTAAAGTGAATTCCGATCATGTAAAGGTCGTTTACATTGCCCAATATACTAATCAATGACTTTACAATAAAGCAAGTACTCTAGACTGTAAACAAGCAATTTAATATTTAAAAAATCAAGAAATATACATACAAAAATCATTTCCCATGTTTTAATTACTTTAATATATTTTAATTAATTGATTTTGTGCAAAAGATTTTTTGTATTTTAAACAAAATGTATCCTGAAAGATAACGCACGGGAAGATTTGAATTCTGCAAAGTTATTATAACTTTTAAGACAAACCACATCAAAGTAAAATCTCTTTACATATAAAATTCTTAACTAAAAATTGGCAAATTGTTTGGAAAAAGCTTAAATTGAAAAGATTAAGGAATGTATATTTATTGAGCAAATACATAAAAATAGTTTTAATAACCTAATGCATTTACAATAGATATTATTTTTCTTTACCATAGATTATAATTAATGCTACGTATTAAATTCATTTGTTACATTTTTCATACCAAAGTAATTGTGATAAATAATATGGAAGATGTGTAGATGTTAGAAAATAAGTAAGTTGATCTCAAAACATATTCTAGTATTAAGCTTAGTTAAGTTACATTTAAGTTAGTATTAAACATGTAAATATTGAAATTAAATATGACTGTATAAGATATCTGCATTTTATTTATCTTCATAATTATGAAGGAATCATAAAAAATCCTAGATTAGGAGGGAGAGGAATTCTTAAATAAAATGTGCAAGCACAAACTCTACCGTGAAGAGATATACAGTCAAACCTGGATAAGCGACAAACCTCTATAAGCGAGTCATTCTCTGGTATCGAAGATCTACCTCCATAAGCGAGAAACTCAGTTTAGGTAGAAGCCCTTATTAGCGGGACAAATATCGTGGTCCCTTGGACGCTCGCTTTTCCTCTCGAGGTTCGACTGTACATGGTTTTGTTTTAAAACACGTTTATGATAATGGTTTCATTTCAGGAAAGCAACAATGTTTAAAGTTATAATCCCTAATTAAGCGTAGTGGTCACGTGCCCACTTCATAACGTCTTGTTTACAAACTCGTTTGGGTAAAGCTCTCAAAAGTAGGGCGGCGCGTGTAACAAAAGGAAGCCTTAACGAACACACAATGTAACAAGAGAAATATAGAAAAACATATTTATGTATGTAGAAAAGAAAGCTTTTACTTTACTACTTATTTATCTTTAAGTGAGTGTTCGAAAGGGAAAGCTTTTTGTTTTCTTTTTGAGCGATGTTTTTGATTAATTTGTCGCGTTACTTTCATATCAGTACCGCTTTTTGAGAACTTAATTTTATGTTAAGTAGGAAAAAAATATATTATTATAGTATGTAATATTAATAGTTAACTACATTTTTATTTTATCTTTCATCACAGACACAAAACAAGTCCATTCCTTGAAGTTAGGTGCCACAATCATTTGGCACCTAATTTAGCTATGTTAAAATGTGTACTTTTGAACACAATGTAAAGTATTTACTTGTATAGTATAGTTACAAATATATTTCTATAAGAACGGATGTCCTAGTACAATAGCAGACCGGTTTGAACCGGTTCGAAGCGGTATTGCAATTATTATATTTGCCGGTGACAAGACCAGTGGGCACAATGCCTAACAATGCTGTGACTTCAATACGAAGCAGTGCCGGCCAGTGACCAGTAGTGGCTATAAACAGGTTCTGTTTGAAAATCAATACAAAAAGATGTTAATGTTGCCAGGTTTAATGTGTTTTTACCCGATTTGCATATATGGAATATTTTTAATTACTTACATTTATTTGCATTTAAGATTTCTGGATTTAAATTATACTAGAATAGTCTTATGATTATTACACTAAATGTTTACATATGGTGAATTTTCAATTCACTAAACCATAACATTAAATATCAAAACAGGATTAATAAAAAAATAAAATGCCTTCCAGAAAAACGAGCTACAGAAAGAAATGAATATCCTACATTGGTAAATTGAAAAAACAATTGAACGTGATGTGGCAACATTGCCTGTACCTAATACGAGTATGAACATGCAGTTACTCTGTTTAACAATAAAAAAGACAAAGCCCGAAACAAGTTGAACAGGTTTGAGAGATTTGTTGAAGATCATTGTTGTAACTAAATATATATGAGTACTCTTCCCTCACTCTTCTATTTAGTTTTATATTAACAAAGAGTTCACTCCCAAGAGTCGCGACAGCAATTAAAATTAAATTAATAATTTATTGATCGCTTGGTAAATAAAAACTTTGGTCCATCCTGCATCTACGTCTCGGTAATTTGAGCCTTTCGATGCAATACAGCAAAAAAAATGTTGTTATTTAACTTAATCATAATCTATTTTAACCGACCCTCTTACGGTGAAGGAAAACATCGTGACACAACCTGCATATATCGGCGAAGAAATTCAAAGACATGTGTGAAGTTTCGCAAAATACGCGCTAGTCGTGGAGTGAAGGAAAATGGTGCCCATCATGGGTCGAACTACTACCACATTTACATAGTCTAATTTCACAATTATCATGCATGTTTACATTGTAAACAAAATAACGTAATCAAATTGACAATCTCTTAAATAAAAAGCTTTCATGTAGTCATTTATTGAATGCAATTCAAGATACGTCCGTCAGAGGTTAACGACCGGATTTGCGCGTGAGTAGGAAATATATTCACAAATCGATTAATCAAACCAAATGTAATCAAACGTAATGTTATTTTGTTTATTATTTATTTCTTTTCCTTCCGGTTTTCTTCTTTGTGGCAAATGTGCGTATACACTGCTCCGTCAATGACATGACGCGAGAATCATAAAAACGATTTTAAATTAAAAAAATGTATTGTATAGTAATGATATGCACAAGAGTATATGATTAGAAAATTAAGATTGAATTTATAAAGTAAATGTACAGGAAATAGAACCAAAGATCTGTCTGGTATAGACATAAGCTCAGATAGCTAGCATATTTACTTCATTTTTTTATATTTTGCATCTTATCTGCAGCAATACCACACATAAAGGCTACCTCACACGACACAGCGCCCGCGCGGCGGCGGCAGCGTGTGGTGCAATGCCCTATAATTAAAAAAGATAATCACTAATGTGTATTTACGTGCGCTACTTATCGCAATAGAGCAGCGTGCGCGCTGTCACGTAACTACGCTAACGTTGTGAATGAATTAATTATTATGTTATGTTATTTATAAACAAACAATCGCTTATTTACAACACTTACTATATACTTAATATATACCCTATTCGTTTACACCTTTTTATTGTATTCAGACGGACGGAAGGACATTACATAGTATTGAAACTATCTACGCAATCACTCATATTTTCTATGGATTTTAGCAAGGCAAAGTGATTCCATTTTTTGCAATTCTCCTAGCCAGTAGGGTAACTTTTAAACTGTGACCTTTTGAGGTACCTGTTCGAGCCGGAACTCGAACTAAATTCGTCGCAAAAACAACACACACTTCATACAGTATCCGAATGCCGCCACACGGCGCGCACACGAACTTTAAAAAAACATTGTTTTTGCACCCCGGTCTTCCTACGGAAGTGCGGAGAGGGACGGATGTATTGGCGAGGTAGGGGTGCGAGCGAGCCGCTTGTGGGAATCGCAGGGGTTGCGGTATCCCATAGCATCAGCGGAGTGCGACCGACTTCATATTTATTCACTTCGGGCTCTCTGTTAATACGTCGGACATCTGGCTACCAGGGTGACCACATCAGCCACGACCTTCTGGGCTTGTTTTTTGCAAGTAATGTTTGAAAAAATCGTGACTAAAAAAATAAAATATTGTTTATGTTAATAACCATTTTGTTGCTTATAAAATATGAAATAATTGTGGTATTTGTATTTATGAAATTTAGCAGCATCTCTATTCAGGACAGCAACAGAAAAGTTTTCATAGTGATGATTTTAAATACGAAAATTATGTGAACAGTCATTTTAGCTAGTGTATAGTTATAGTGTTAAGTTTTTTAATAAATGAAAGATGTTGAGTACGTCTGTATAAACCCATTAGGTCCTAGGCAATATTAATATCATGGTGACCGTAGCGGGCGGTAGCGTAAAAGTTGTAGTTTGTAGTATTGGTCACCTGACACCTGTGACGATGTTAATCGCAGTCCTGTTGTTCGCTAGTTAATTAAATAGCGACCGTTAGTCAAATTAATGCCACACCCAACCTCTGTATGTAATAAAAGTATTGTAGTTGCCTTGTCTATAAAAGAATTTGAATATACTATGTATGAACTAAAATACGTTTTTTTCTAGTCCCGAGCTTCAAAAAACTGTGCCAAATAACAATCTATACACGACAGGTTACGGAAGTATTGTAATATAGGCGACTTTTAATTTGATTGAAATTCTATAAGGCAAAATGCGTCAAATTCTACACGGACGCCTGAACAAAGCAATTAACAAAATTGAAAATCAACGTCCAATCTATCGGAGCTTTTCGTTGGAACGGTGACGTCACTAGATAACTTTTTAAATATGACTGACACAACCAGGTGTAAAGCTTGTACAGCAGTTCTTTGTTATTCCTGAACACAGACCGTAGATACATTTTATGTATTCATCTTGATAAATAAGTAAATATTAGTATTATTTTAATTGCAGATTTGTTAATACAAAAATGTTATTCTGATTTCTAGTTTTATAACTAGCTGTTTTTCGCGACTTCGTCTACACGGAAGTAAAAGATATAGCCTACGTTACTCGGGAATAACGTAGCTTTCTAACGGTGAAAGTAGTTTTGAAATCGGCTTAGTAGTTTTTGAGTTATTTCAATACAAAAAATACAAAGTTTCTCTCTTTATTAGTCTATCTATCAAAATTGCTTTTTGATATTCAAATAATATAAAGCTTTAACGAAATTAATATTTACTTACACGATAACAAATAAATAAATCAATACAAAACCAATTTCAATAAATTGAAATTCGTTTTATATTCAAATAGATACCAGGAGAATATTTATTTGATTTTCACAATGAAAGTCGAAGTAAAAAATAAAATAATTTAATTTTCATTTTACTCATTTGACTCTCGTATTTACAAATATTTACAATATAGAAACCTTCAAATAGCTTTTGTGAAGATTACACATGTAATATACAAATCACACACAACTTTTAAATATATTTTTCACAACCCTAATAAGGCTTAGTATTCATTAAACTGAGATTAGCTTTGTTTAAAAAATCTGTTTACTTAATTAAAGAAGAACGCTGCATTTTCAAAACTTTCAGTAGTTTCAAATTACAAAAACTTAAGTGTACTTTTTTTTTATTTGTTGCCTGTAATATAAAATGTATTCAATTTAACTTTACTAAATTATTAAACTAAAACTTTGAAAGCAACAAAGATACAAAATACCCATTTTGGAATTATAGTAAAAAAGATTATTAAAAATAAAATCGATAGAGTTAATTAAAGCACATATTTTTACAGAAAATACAAGACATGAAAAGTTACAAAATGATTGTCGTAATTAAGTGTTTTTGCTACGTTAATACGAGTAGTGTCAGTATTATATTCTATTAAAGCTCTCCGTTTTCTTTTGGTCCCATCAATAATGACTACGAATACTTAATTTAATAAACTTATACAATATACTATATATTTATCACACAACCTATTAAATAATTTATCTTTTAATTAAATTTATTGACGATCAACAGTCTTTAAATAATTATAATTTGGACTTTTAAAATGTGAGATCGAACACAACAATGTTCAATGGTTCTTTTTAAATTTATTTTGTTTGTATTGTACTTACTTTGTGACGTCACTGTTAATTAAAACAAGATGTCGATATGATTAAAAGAACCATTCAACTTTAGTTCTACCGCAAACTATTTTCTAATATGCCAGCTCCGCGCCCCATGGTCTGTAGGGCTTGGAGCTGTTCTGT
>QDHC01002199.1:62242-72590 GCA_013186455.1 Papilio dardanus tibullus
AGTCTGCACACAAGCATCCCTCATCAAGGACCACATAGACAGTAACAACTAAGTAACAAAAGAGAAAATTACCATTTCCTGCTCGAAGGACCACACACATTAACTAATAATACAGAAAACCATGTCCGGCTCGAAGGACTATCCTTTGAATATAATACTACAGCGTCATTAGCCCGAGTTTGGGTAAGTCTGTTTGTATCGCGAACTCGATCTAATGAAAAAATCCATATCTGGCTCGAAGGACCATAGTTGATATTTTTTATTCTATACACACGTTACAAAGCCAATGTTTCTATTATCACCGGTGAGAAAGGAATTGAACCTTACTTCTATACCAATATGACAGATAGAAGTCATAATGGTATAGAAGTAAGGTACAATTTTCAAGTACCTCTCCCGTTGCTCCTTCTCCAGCTTGAGGATGAGCTGGTGCGTGTGCTGCAGCGCGGCGGCGATGCCGTAGTCGTGCTGCGCCGCCGTCAGCTCCTCCTCCATGTCCTGCAGGAAGTCCACGTCGATGCCCAGCGCCGCCAGCCCGCGCACCTCCTCCACGTCCACCTTCACATTCGACAGCTCCGTCTGCTAAATTATACATACAAAAACATGATAAATAACAGTTTTTCATGGTCAGTCCCACATTTCATAATATTACTAATGTTATTAACTTAAAATAATAATTCCAGTTAATTAGTCTAAATGAAAATGTCTTCATTCATCTAGAATTACGAAGGAATTGGGCTCTATTTAATGTATTTATTATCCGACTCGAAGGACCATTGTGTATCCCTATATGTAATATAGTGCCATGTGATGTCATACGGTGTCATCCGGCGTCGGGGCGGGGTCGGGCTGCGCCTTGCGCTCGGGGAACATGGCCTCCATGTCGTAGATGGCGGTCCACGGCGAGTCCGGCGCGAAACGCAGCAGCTCCTCATTACCCTGACCCATCTCGTACGCTAATACAACAAAAAATCATATAAATCACTCTAAATGATGAAAAAGCTGTAGTTTATTGCGAAATTGGGTCTTACGCAGCGTGTGGTAAACGAGGTGGGTCTCGTCCTTGGTGAGCGTGGCGAAGGTGCCGTCGTATGTCGGCGCGTACGACCCGAACGGACCGTAGTTCAAAGGTTTTACGCACTTAGCTAAATTGCGGCGATCCTCCCGAGGCGCTATAAAAGAGAAATAAGAGATAGTTTGATCCTATTAAAAGCTGACGGTTAGAAAAGTGTTGGTGTGGTATACGTACTGTGCAGTGTCCCGGTGCCCTGCGTCAGTTTGCCGATGTACCGCGCTAGTGTGAGCGGGCGCTCCTCACCGGGCGCGCCCGCGCCGCCCTCCACTGTGTTCGTCACCAAACACAGTGTAGTCTTACCCTCGCTGTCCATACGAGGAAATGCTAAGAAAAATACATGAAAAATTATTTATGGCACCGACTTGGAATTCCGTTGATCAGTATATGCCGACCTTTCTTTGCGAGTCGCTTGCGGTGCTGCTCCCGGGCGGCCTCCATCTGTATCTTGAGGCTGTCGCCGCTGTCGGCGTCGGGGCGCTCCAGCCCGCCGTCAGACACCACCTCCGCCTCCGAGCCCCCGCTCTTCATGGGACTGCTGCGCTTCAGCACTTTGTGCTAACACAACAAATACTTTATTGCTATATTATTACGGATAGTATAAATATTGTGAAAATCACGTCATTTAAACCAAAGTGAAGGACATTTTAAGCAAAAAAAATGTAATCAATAAGAAGACTAAGATCATAGACACCGATCTCGAACAAGCACGCAAGCCGGGTGCAAGCTCGCTGTGAACGCCTACGTTATGTCGTTTGAAAATAATCCTTATTCATGCTCCACACAGTCTATATCTGTTTGGAACGCGGGACGCGTGGGACGTAGCAGTCAGGTCCGACCGAAAAGTTCATGCAACATTGACGTATTGTGGAGTGAAACCAGTGGACACCGACCAGTAGACGGAGCCAGTGTTCGCCGACTAGTAGGCACCGACCAGTAGATGCCGACTAGTAGACACCGACTAGTAGACGCGGAGATGCCGGGCATCGTATCACTGACCACTTCTATGCATGCAGCAACCGACACGCCGACACACACGCACACACACTGCTCGCCATTGTGTTATAATTATTATGATTGTAGAATATTAAATTATTTGTATTTAAAAACATGCAAATATCATTTATTTTTACTGTAGTTGGGTCATTTAAAAAATAAAAAAAAAATATTAACATGTCCCTACGTTTTGAATTTGTTCAATTAAAAAAATACAAACATAAAAAAAATTAACACATAGATGTTCATGCACAGTAGAGTGGCGAGCAGTGCGGCGCGTGCGCAGGCCGAGACTCACGCGCACCGACACAAGCAAACAAACTGACTAACCGCTAAGTGCATGTCACTACTTAATAAATCATCATTGCAAACCTTTCGGCCGTATGTCCTAAGTGGCTGCATTGCAAAAACGATAACCCGTCAACAACACACCCAAATGCTCTCTCTTATATCCAAACATCGATTAACTTATACAAGAAATGTTGGAAATTTATTTATTTTTACAATTCAAAATTATAACATGGTATTTTAATTTTTTTTAATATATATATTTTTTTAATTACAAAGAGCATCTTTCCAATAAACAAAAAACAATAGACAAATGCCACTGATAGAAAAGCATGTAAAAGTCGGCATTTTTTCCAAACTTAAAAAATCAGAAAATAATTAAATATATATCCTAGAATAATCCATGGGGGTCGCCAGCCACTGACCTAGGCTAGGTCTAGGAGGGTATGCTACCATTATCATGGTGTCATTCTATGTGGTTTTTATATTAAACATTTTTCTATTCTTTAAGATAGCAGTTGTCACCTACGTCCAGGCGACGCCCATGCAACAACAGCTAGCTTAACTCTTACAATAACCTAGTCCGAAGTAGTATAATACTCACAACATCCATCTTGCCGATGTCGAAGCCGAGCTCGCGGATGGGTATCTCATACATGTAGGTGAGGATGTCTCCGAGTGGACGCAGCTTGTGCGGCGTGAGCTGCTTGAGGCCGGCGTGCAGCAGACGCCGCGCCGCCTTGTGGTACACCGTGCCCGCCTTGTTGTACTTCATCGCGTTGTTGCACATCAACTTGAAGTCACTCTATAATGTGCAGTGTATATTGATAGTGGGCAACAATAAACATTATTGTGTCTTAAGCCTTGTTCGCACCAGGATAGTATTTTAGTTAAGTAGCAAGTAGCAAGTATCCGAACAAAGGATTTACTAATCTAGTCTAATCTAATGTTGCTGTTCGAACACATTTAGTTACTAAATTACTATCCCAGTGCATAGATAGGCTTAAGTGAGTTTGCACAGTATTAAATTATGGTTAGAGATAAATGCTACTTGCTACTCGACTAAAATACTATCCTGGTGCGAACAAGGCTTTAATATAACAATTTGAATAAATGTACATTAATGGTTAACTAAGAGTAACTTCCGTAACACTTGTTTAAAAGCTAAAAACTTGATGAACAACAAGCCTCATTTAAATTGTTTAACAACCTATTTGTTTTCAAAAACTTTTGCATATTTAATAGAAAAAATATTTAAAACATTAAAATAACTTACAATAAAACAATTGAGTGATCTGTACTCATTATCATCAATCTTCTGTTTGATAGTAGAGAAGTCCATGGGCCGTTTTATGAATGTAGAGTATCCCGGAGCAAAGTTGTCGTTCACCGGCCACGCAAAGAACTGGTGCGGATCTCGCTTCTCCAGGTTCCTCAGCAGCTGCTCCAGCAGACGGGAGAGGGGACGACGCTTCTGGCTAGCCTAAAGCATTAAATTGACAATTTTAAAATGTCGACTGAATTTTTTAAAACCTATACAAGTGACAAAAGGAGAAATTTACCTTGAGCACACAAGTGCGAGGCTCTCTGTGCGAGGCTGGTGAATTGGGAACTGGACTTAACCGTCTAATCATCTTCTTTCCGGAAACCTCATCATCTGTCTCATCATCGTCTGATATCTTTATCTGGAATATGTGATACAAATATTTTTTTGTATAAATTACATGTAAATATATGTTCCATGTACTATTTAAGTTGTATGTTCACTTGTCGCTCGATACTAACCATATCTATTTCGCGGCGTCGCCTTTTCCGTTTTTTCGATTTCTCCTCAGATTCCTTGGGCTCATCGTTGGCAGAATGTTCCATGTCACTTAGATCTATTATTTCCTCTTCTTAAACATAGAAATTATTTACATTAAAACAAGTTTTAGTAAATAAAATGTATCCAAAGTGCGACAATAAATAACCACTCACTGCAACTTAATTTATCAACGTCATCCATTTTATTCTGTTAAAACAAAATGAAGTTATAATTTACAACTAAACCTAGGATTTTTATACTTAAAATAGGCTCTTATTTAAATAAAATTGTATAAAATTCTCGTTTCTTGTTTATTTATCTGACATATTGATTTGAGATGGCTTGGCTTTGTCAAAGATGTCAAATATGCAATGACAACTTTGACATAACGTTCCGTTCCGTTACGCACTTTTTCAATTTTAATAGGTTCTTTAAAAATACTTTATTACCATTGTAAAAGCAATATCCAAAATAAATTGGTTTCTTAATCATAAATATGCAATCAGAATTAATTAGATTTAAAAAAATATCTTCTTGCCAATACTACACCGGACCATGTTCACTGACAAGTGACAACAAGTGTGTTTGAGTTTCTATTCTCAACTCATTTTCTTTGATTAAAACAAGATACTTATAATAAAAATAATTAACGGTTTCGTCAAAGATATATTACACTACAGATGGAACATTCGAAGCCTAAAGTGAGGCATTTTCTTTGACCTCTGGAGGTCTTACGTAGGGAAATTTCCCCTAGTGTTGACCTTTACATTACATTTGCCGATTTTATAACAACCATAAAACAAAAATAGTCTTTGTTATAAATTGTTTGGATAATGAAAAACGATAAGTAACATCTTAATGAATGTTTTAATTTATTCTATTGTTTATTTTAAAAATTAAAAAAGCACACACCTTCTTACCAAATTTGGGAAATTTTTTCATGATACTGGCAAGATTTTTATTTTAATAATTTCTTTCCCGGCACGCATTTTAACGTCAAATTACTATGGAGCGCTCCTTCTATGTATAAAATCTATTTGGCTTTCGTATTATAGAAAATTAATCATAAAACAATGTTTTAGCTTAAGCATAAAACAAATACTTAGATTTAATTTTTCCATTGCAGCAATGGTAGGAATGCGGATATTGTTTTCGTGCTGACTTGTGAACACAGCGGACTGCACAAGATGATCGATACAGAGGAGAGGAGCTATCGCCCTCCTCCTCCCCCGCGACGCACCGCGGCCTCTGCACCAACTGCACAATTAATTTCGGCCCGTTGCATTTTGCTCACGATAACTCTACACCGTGTTCTGTTCTATGTTTGTTGGTATCGGGACTCATGCACACTGCATTGCAAAAAGGCTTTTGTAATTATTTTAGTTCACAAAATGTTTTCTGAAATTTTCTGAAAATACTGCATCATCATGGATCATCGTGGCAGAATAAGTAATGTCTTTTATTCGTTCTGAAAAAAAAAGCACTTACGAACATAAGAAATCCCATCCCACATTGTGCTCATCATGCAAGACCATTAAATAAAAACCTACTCGACAAATTCTTTAGTTTAAATCTTCATCTACACTCATATGTTTTTTCCACATAAAAAAACGAACCAGCTCTTTAGAATATAGAAACAAAAATGACTATTATTCTGATTTTCAACTACTGCCCGGCTTAATAATAATCTTTTTGTTTTAAATAATTTTTCACGGATCATTCTAAAAGTTATAGCTGTGACCACAGCTTTATTATATCTCTGAGTTCTGTTATTGCATCCTTCCGTGTGATCAGCTAATTAAATTGGCCGGAGCTCGCGCCGCAACGGCTAATGGAAAATCGCCTTTCATAAATCTTTAGTCGCGTTTTGTTGCTCTCGCGCAACCGCAACCAATACATATTTGTAAGATCTATTGTCTTCTTGCAAGGGCCTGGCTATACAGCGTTTTATTTGCTACTTAAATTGTATTAAGAACGTACTTTGAACTTCCTAAAAACAATAAAGAAAAAACAAGTGAATAGTCGTTTAGAACACACATTAACTATTCTTGAAGGTAATATATTAGACCGAATGTTGTTAACATGTCAAGATCACGACGATTAGGCAAAGTGTTGTGACGCAGCACCCGCTAACACACAAATTAACACTTACGATTACCCAGTAGTACTTAGATATGTCTGTTACACAACGCCGCAATCTCCAATCTCTTTAGCGACGACCGTTCCTGGAAAAACTAAAAGAATTTAATGTACATTATGTTGTTATCTTAAAAATTCGTCGGCCAATTAGCAAACAAGACGATGCGCCGATGTACATACAATAACAACATGATAGAAGATAATTCTTCCTCTAACAGTCATATAACTTTGAACAGCAATACCGAAGTGGGATTTTAAACTCTCGATAATGTCACTGCATTTGAACCTATCTTTGTAAGAAAAAAACATTGTAAATTGTAGAATTCTTCTTGATCTTTTAAGTCGTTTAAGTTTTTGTTGTCCGTGTATGTATTTTGTGTCTTAATGATTTTTATATCGTAATCTAATAAGTACCTGACGCTCATGAATTTTGGTTTTTTAAAGTTATATATTTATATAAAAAATACGTACATTTATTGTAAGCGCTTATTGCGCGATAAGTACTGGGAGTGCACCGACATTCCACCGGAACCTTAAGCATTCCTGTGGTCCTAAACAATTTGATTCGGGTCCTAGGGCGCAGATTATCTATCCTTTGTCTAGTCTCCGTCATAAAGTTAATTGCTTAGCTATTCAAGAATTATGAATTGCATAATAAAATATCTACAAAATATAGCAACTTTAAGTTTAAATATTTAGGATTTTTTGCAGAGACCTATCATACTTTATAGAACTCTTTTACTAATTTAAAAGCATACTTAGTTATCAATACACAGGATGTTCATAATAATTATAAACAAATGAGGAAAGTTACGAGCGAATAAAAGTGAATTAAAGTCAGTTAAATTAAATAGTTGTAAAGAAAGTGAAGAGAATTTACTTTGGTTCCTAATCTTTACACGAATCTGCATTCGGTTTCTCCGAGGGTGACCCAGTCACCGGTGCTGCAGGACGCTACAGCATACACTCGGTATGCGATTTGGGGTCTACAGGAGTACGTGAGTTGACTCCAAGCAAGCGGAACTGACCGCTTTAACCTAACGCCGTGAATTTGTCGAGAGAAATTTTACCAAATTCACTTTGCACAAACATACGCATATCAGATTTTTTTTTACATTAAATTCTGAGCTAATGAGCATGATTTATTTTGGTTTTCGTAAATAACGGAAAAAAGAAAGTTTTAAAAGGATAAGTAAATATTTAAATGTAAACAATTTGTAGAGGAAAGAGTTTTTCTCTTGTTGATTTTAGCTTTTTATTTAAGTAAAATATTACAGCTAGGTATTTACTTCTACAGAATGTCATGTCCCAAAGCTATGAGTGTCAAATTATTTAATTACGTTACTGTGGGTGCTGCGGATACTTTCGCTTGCTGCTCGCCTTGTGCGGCGTGCGGCTTGCGGCTTGCGGCTTGGGGCGTGCGGCGTGCGGCGTGCGGCGTGCGGCCCCGTACAGTCTCTAGATAACGCCCTCACTTCATTGATAACTTGCATATGAACAAAGAATAAGTAGGGAAGAAGCTCAAACTTAAGCTTTCAAAGACTACATAAGCTAGTAATACTTTTTGCATGTTGAAATTGTCACTAAGATTTTTTTCTTTCACAAAATAATTTTGGGGAAATATTGACATGATGAATATTCGGATAGACGTTGCATATAATTTTATCTAATTTGTATATAAACTTTATATAAATTCCTCTCTGGATGTACCTATCACCATCTTTGGCGTGCTTGATGTTTTCTGCGCGCGCGCCGTTCGCCCGCGTCGTAGTGCAGAGCGCGCATAACGGCGCGAGAGAGCGGAGCTGCCGCACGTCTGTGGCATGTTCCACAATATTACGACGCGAGTGTTTCAGTGACAGAAATCGTGCGAAATACTAATAAAGTTTCCCTGTGACCGTGTTTGTGTGCTTCATTTGTTGCTTATCCATTCGTCTTGTTATCCAATCTAGTGCTGACATCTAGGTAAGCTAGCTTACTGTTATTATTGCGGTTTCGCATGCGATTTGTATCCGATTCGGTTTCTTTGATCTGTTTAGATTCGTGTTTAGATGTGATGCATTTAATGTCGATTTGTGAATGTTAGAAAGTTTATGGTGATTGTAAAAAATATGGGAATTGAGTTAAGATTGCGAAATGTCTGATAAATAATAAGGCCGCCGGAGAAGGAAATGGGGACATGTTAAATACAGTAAGCTCCGATATAATCGCGTGTAAAGCTCAACTAGAAATCTAAGAACATAAAATTAAACTAATCAAACTAATGATCATTAATAATGTGTTGCACTTTTGTTAAATTAAACTGTTTTTTAAATAAATAATATCAAACAATTTATTTTGCTAGTATATTGTTACTTGCTTTATAACTCATTGTTAAAGCTAGGACAAATTAACATGCAACTAAGAGACTACGTGACATAGTAATAAAAATGTTCTCAATATATTTTTAAACAAAACGTTAGATGTATCATAGTGTAGTTGTATCAACTTGCGTTGCCCGGTGTACACACACACCTGCTCACACTGCCCGAGATCTCGGGTACGTCTCTACCGCAGTTATAATTATAGGTAATTTCTGTGCACCTCGGCCACCTCGCACTTTCTTTTAGCTTATCCTAACAACGCTACTTGAAAGTAAGTTAAAACAAGCAGATAAAGTCAACAACTGTATAAGTAAACTGTTCTAAACGGTATTGATAATTATAATGCTTTTTATTAAATTCATTTAGAATCAATCAATCAAAGGTAACAGAATAATTAACTTTGAACGAATAATACCATAGATTAGATTTGCAGTATCATCAGCGGATAAATGCAATAGAGGCGTTATATTATAGTCTAACTGCGTCATCCTCACAATAATTAAATCGTTGAAAAGCTCAACAATGATGGACCTGGTGGAGTTACCAATAGCTGTAACTTGTAAGCCATCGAAGCGAACGCGACGTTATGCACGTCATACCTCAGGACTGGTGCCTATTCCTTTTGTTTCGAGGTTTTCCTTAAAAAGGGGGTATGAAACTGTAAAACAAATCTTTTATACCCATCAAAAAAACCATCTCATTAAACAATACAAACAGTGGAATCGAACAACGATCAAAACGCGGTCGGAAGTAAACTGGTAATATGAAATATCAGCGCTTGTTACCGTAATACTAACTTTATCAGTTCTAGTTTCTCGTGTTTCAAATATCTACTGTTGATTCTAAAATAGTTCTTAAGGTGATGTGTATTAGAGGCGATTGTTACATGCATTCGGACAAAACAATCGAACCCTGGCGGAAGCTTGGCCAGTCGAGCTCACCACCTCGCGGTAATTGCTCTGGACACTGTTTGCGTAATTTATTTCGCTTCAGTTAACATAAACAACAAAGTCTTAGGCAAATTATTGTTTACTAGATGTGGCTCGCGACTTTGTCCATGCGGAACTAAAATATTTAACCTATGTTATTCAGTGATAACGTAGCTTTCTAATGATGAAATAATTTTTGA
Organism: Papilio dardanus tibullus; assembly: GCA_013186455.1. Taxonomy (NCBI): domain Eukaryota; kingdom Metazoa; phylum Arthropoda; class Insecta; order Lepidoptera; family Papilionidae; genus Papilio; species Papilio dardanus. The sequence continues at coordinate 72,034 of QDHC01002199.1, forward strand.
AATCAGCTAAGTAGTTTTTGAGTTATTTCATAATGTACAAAAATACAAACTTATCTTCTTTTTTAGAAGTATAGATAAATACTGTGTCATATCAAAAGGGCATATTTAACGTACGAATCAGGTAATTGGAGCGTATGCTTAAGAATGACGAACATGTTTAGATCAACCATTAAAAGCTCAAAAACTCCTCAGAAAGTCGCAATTTTTAATCGATTAAATAAACGGGATAACATCCGTTAAATTAGTTTAATTCACAGCGACACAAGTAATTTCGAACGCCCCCCGTCGGGGAAATTATAAAAACCGGAGACATCGTCTTTATACAAGGTCGTTTAATAGAGCTTTTAACTCTACTTGCCTTTTAATAAAATCTTTTTCAAATAAAAGCAACACAGCTTTTTTATATTTTACAATAAAATCTTGCCCGATACTTCTTCCACACGGAATGAAGAAGAAAATTACGAAAAAAAAACATTTCATTCGGGGAGTGTACTTCTCAACTGTGATAGAATTTTAAAAATCGTTATGTAGTTTCAGCGCGTATTCAATACTAACAA
>QDHC01002199.1:83743-119024 GCA_013186455.1 Papilio dardanus tibullus
CTGTGCTAAATAACATGCGTAAATCTTAAGTCTCAAAGCGGGCGGTTACGTTTCCCTTTCCTCCGTGTTGTACGTGATGTAGGCGCACCTTTATGTTAAGTCAGTATTGTGTGTACGGATATACAAGCAGTACTTAATTTTCACCAGACTTTCGCTAATTTCAAATATGTTAAATATATACTATATGCCTTGCACAAAATGTACAATAGATAGTATAGAAAAGCAAGATTAATTTTGCTAGGCTAGAGTTAGGTTGCGCCGACAACAAAAGGCGTTTTAAAAAAGTTTAATTATTTATTTAGAATAGGTCTTTACAGTACGGCTGTGTCTTACGAACTAACTTCCTTACTCATTCGCATCCATAAGGAAGACATTAAAGAACAATAGAAACTTATACTATCTTATCAGCTATTCGATACATGATACTGCTTAATGTTAACTTAAGTGCTACGTGCGGTTACGTAACTCTAGTAAAGATTTTTTTTTATTTATAAGAGGCATTAAGTACGTAATATGTATTTATCTTTGATAGTTAAATGTCTGACGAATAAAAATAGTTTGTTGTATCGACTTATCAAATTGTAAAATCAAAACCAGATAAATTATAAAAACCTAAAAACACTAGCACAGTTGTACAAACCGGTACACAGTTGTACCGAGCTGCGCCGCTATCAAAGCCTCATCTGAAACATAATCGCCTATCATAAGGTCGTCAGGTATGTCGCTGAGGTTGTCATAAAAACACAACAGTCAACACAATGTAACACTACTTTAATAGGGTCCGGAATGTCGGCCTGTTCCCGACGGTAAGGAGGATTACCAGTGAATTAATGCTTGTGTTTACACCTGTTTGTGAATGTGGATTTAAGATATATGTCGTTTTTAATTAATATCTCCTTAGATTTTTAATCTTTATTATTATTACAACGTTAAGTTGTATATTACTCATGTAGACAACAGTAGAGATATAATGAAATGGATAGGCGCGTTGAACGTCTTTTTAAAATAAGAATTATAAAGAGGAAAACTTTCTATTTTTATGTACGAGTATATTGAAATAACTCAAGAACTACTTTCCCAAACTCAATTTTTTTTTCACCATTAGAAAACTACATTATTCCCGAGTAACATAAGCTATATTTTTTAATTTCACGCGAAAGAAGTCGCGGACAATGGCTAATAGAGAATAAGTAATAAGAAGAGTAAAAAAATGTTTTTAGTATTTTCATTTTCTAAATTGAAAGCGTTTTAAAACATTATGTTGTACCAATGTGTATTTCGATTTTAGATTTTCATATGTATATATTTACCCGACGCTCTTAGGAGAAGGAAATCATAAGGATGCAACCTGCACGTATCGGCGAAGAAATTCAAAGATATGTGTATTCACGCAAAATACGCGCTAGTCGTAGAGTTGCGGAAAATGGAGCCCATCATTGGTCGAAACCTTTAACCGTTTTTTTTAAAAAAAAAGCATTAGGTAACGCTCGTAGATCCAAAAGATACATTTGAGGAAAATTAAGTTAAATTTCATTTGGCAAATTCTCGTATTCATTCCCAGTACTAATGTATAAATACAATAAAATTGTAAGCTCCAGCAATAAAGGAACTTGTTAGCTCGAAACTAAATGACGCGTTATAAAGTTTAATGGTTGTCAGATGTTACTGATAAAATGTTAATACGTTCTTTTGTTTGCTCAGCGTTTATTCTTCTAGTTTTTTTTAATAATATCACTACTACGTCTATCCTTTTCGTCTTTGAACCACATTACTATAGTTACTACCACAGAAACCGCTTTATTCCAAAACGAGAATCAGCGTTATTACTGTTGTACTTTCTACGATTGGTACATTTATAAAATTTCTTCCAAAATACAGAATCCTTGTTTCTGATACTTCGTATGATACATATTTTGGTTCAATGAGACCTCTGGTCCATCTTATTTAGTTCCGAGTGTCCTCTAGTATCGTATAATCGACGGCTTATTGGTCCCCGTTTATCGCAGTAAGTTTATTTATTAGTTAAATAGGGAGTCCCTAAATGTAGATTAAGTATGGCAGATCTAGGCAGTTAATCTTGCAGTTATAAACTTTATTGCGAGTGTGCTGCAATGTTAGGGAGGGATATCTGTGTCAATGATCAAACAGATCAAGTCGCTTTGATGAGTCGGTGTGAGAAGTGCAGTTTTTGTGCGTACAAGAGCCTAGAGCACATTGGCACGTTACGTCATCTGTCGAGTGATCTGGCTATCACAATTTGCGAGATTCACATGACTAGAACCATAGACCACGACCTAGCTATGTTGAATATTAATACTATGCACGCATTTTATTTAACTATTTATCTTTTAATATACAATACTTTTTACAGCAATCGTAAATACTAAATAACTTTAATTAATGTTTTGCCCAATGCGTTTAAATCGCTTTGTCTGTCTTGTTCCGAAACGGCAAACATTGAAATGACGTCAACTAAAATTAGACTTTACTGCGTTCCAAATAGAGTTGAATTAAACTTTTGGGTGTTACAACGGTATTTAAGAATGATAGAACAGTAGTACGATTAGCGCGGTCCGGACCGGAGACCGCTAATCGTCAGGCGCCGCAGGACCGAAGGAACAGAGGACCTCAGGACTGCGGTTCGCATTCCACGCCGCCCTCGGTTCGGTTCCCACGTAGGTGGTTCAAATAGAATTTAATTTATCGAGAAGAAACACAATTATCTTAATACAATTTCAACTGTTTGATGTTAATTTGATGTTTTTGCTGTTGTTAAGTAATAACAATGTGGTTAACCATTGCGTACTTAGATCGGATCCCGGACGACACGTATCGATAGCGTTGAAAAAGTTTTTTATAAGATATTTATCAAAAACGTTAAGTATAGTTCAAGACTCTTAAATAGTATGTGTTAAAGGTTTTAAAATATTATGTACTTATATGTCTATCTGTCGAGTCGATCTTTGGTAACAACAGATAAAAGTTTTTATTATTATAATAAACCTTTGTCATCAAACATGACATCAGCTCGCTGAATATGGACTGTGACTGTGATGTTACTTTTGAAACATTCATAGATCATTCAAAATTGAATCGTTTTTATAGGATACTAGCTGTTGTTCGCGACTTCGTCTGCGTGGAATTAAATAATATAGCCTATGTTCGACGATAATGTAGCTTTATAATGATGAAAGATTTATTGAAATCGGCCCAGTAGTTCTTGAGCTATTTCAATACATACAAAAATACAAAGTTTCTCTCTTTATAATATTAGGTATAGATGTGTGATCTTAGTCATCTTTCTTAATGTCTATTTCGTAGTAAATAGACAACATATTACTTCGAAGAGGTAGTGAGGGGTGCACTGCGCGAGGGACGGGGTCTGCCGCTGGTGGCGGGGCCACGCTCCACTTGCGGCGCTCTCCATTGCAAACACTTATATATGGCCATAGCTAGCTATAATACAAGACTTTTCCTGCTTTAAAATCTTCTATAACCGACTTCCGTGACTAGAATAAACGTAAAATGTCTAATGTCTAATAACGCTACATTTAAAAGTTAATCAAAAATGTAATTATTAAATAGTAACAATAAGAAAATGTAATTTAACAACTTTTATATTGATTGAATTCTATCAAATTTCGTACAAAAAAACAGCTAAATATAACATCCAATAAGAGGTCTTCATTGTTATTCGACATTTATACTAATATTGTAAAGAGAGAAACTTTGTATTTTTGTATGTAACGAAATAAGTCAAGAACTATTGGTCCGATTTCAAAAATTCGTTCACCATTAGATAGCTACATTATCCCCGAGTAACGTAGTCTTTATTATTTAATTACACGTGGACGAGGTCGCGAGCAACAGCTAGTAATAAATAACATAAACGCAACAATGGTAGTCAGCGGCGGCAGATGTGCAGATACGAGACACATTATCAGCAACTTGCAGAAACTGTTACACTGTTCATTACAATGAGAACGCTCCGGCTCGCACATTGTTCCGCCGGGCTGCAGGAAGCAGCGGCCCAAAAGATGTACTACCTTTGATACCGTTTTAAACTTAGAATAGAGTCGTAAAAGTATGCCGTAGACTTGCCACGGGACTTGTTTTTGAATCATGAAACTCTAGTAATACAATTATAAAATAATGAAAAACAACCAAGTAATTGAGTGGATAAATTTGTCTAGTGTCATTCCTTTGTCTTTAAAAAAGTAGAGACAGTGGTAGAGGCCTCTTTAACATCTCACAAGGGGAAATGATGGGAAGGGGAAGTGGATTTGGCGGAGGAGGGGACGCATAGGAAGACGATTTACACTCTTGCTGTGCGTCTACTTCTCCGTAGATTAAGGAAAGGCAACGAATTTGAAATTGCAGATATCTATGGGCAGCGGTCGCTTCGCCAATTCGCGAATCCGGATTTGTAATATAAAAAAAGACAACAGTCAAGATCTTTAAAAATAATATCAAGCTCTTTGTAATTGCTGTCCTGATTTGCTTGCTTGCGTCTTGATTTCTAAACAGCGTGTGTATTCATTTCTCGATATTATCGTCGCGTCGGTCCAATAATCCGTACTATTGAACGACGATTATCGTAATTCGCGATAACTAGTTATTTAATTACGTTTGCAAGTTGGTAACAAACAAAAAACTATAGTAAAAAATCTGATAGTAAACGAGGACAAGTAAAAATTGACACACATGGTTAATTGCGGTTAAAATATGTAGATTAATTTGATAGTTTGATTCTTTGTAAGTTTGTGTTTGTTAGGTTTTACACTATTTTATAAAAAAAAAACTCATTGACTTGATAACCTTCTATTGGAAATCGGTTAAAAATTAATTTTACCATATATTATTTCTAATGACTTAGAAGTACAAATTAACTTTGAAAACGTACGTCTATGTATCAAGTTTTTGCTCGTTGCTTAACTAAGTAGGGCAGCGAATAACTTAACCGAATTACATAGGAATTTGATTTAAAAGGCGCTCAATTTAAACGAATCGTTTCGAAAATGTACGTCAAACATGTTGGCCCGCGCTTTGCTGCCTAATGGGGAAGTGGCTCAACATTTTACAACTAAATCCTGCTCAGATTTATGCGCGAATGCGTGGCCCGGCTTGCGCAACAACGCAGTTTATGGTGTTCTAGGTCGGACCCTATATAATTATACTTTGGAATGATTTTTTTTAAGGTTTAGTAATTCTAAGTTTTTAGAATCTAAACCTTTATATTCTCTACATCAGAAGTCTTTTAAAAAGATTTAACATCAATAATCTCTACTAAATACGTGAGTGTAAACTTCTTTGGTAAATCTCAATCATGCAAAATCCGTCTGTCCTTAGCCAGCAAAAAGTTGTTGCAAAATATTGTAATTGGTACTAAACCTATGCTTTTTGTTGAGTCAATCCACATCATTTTAAATCGGCGTAATGTTACTGCCTATTGATTTATCGACTATTCCTAATAGCTGTACGATATTTACTGCACATCTATCGACCAGTTGTGGGAGAGTTGTATCGTTTACACCACTCGATTACTCTCGAATTTTATGATCATTTTAACGATCTCAATTTGTACGAGGAGAAATTAGTTGAAACCAAACAAACAAGCGAACTAGTGTTTACGATGTGACGAAAGCGACAACCTAATATTATAATGTAATTGTAGAGAATAAGAGAGTACCAAGATAACTCTGAAGAGTTCCAAGACTCTTTATGGATGTATTTTAATTTAAAATAGTAAAACTTTGTTTTATATTAAGTAATCGCTAATTTCATATACTTTGTCTTTATTTTCATAGAATAAAGTAAAGTAGTTATGATTGGAAAGCTATGCCCAATGACCACGCCCGACGCTGGGCACTGTTTGCGGGCGAAGGGGACGTCGTGAAATGTTCAGCCTTCACATTTGCACACCAATGTGCAGTCAGGACACCTGGGGGTCCTAAATTATTGCACTTGAAAGTATTTCGACGATAACGTTAGAGTCACAGTTAGTTCCGTGTATGGGTAACGATAATTTAGCCGTGTTTCCCGAGTGCTTTTTTGCCTCCCCTAGACGTGAATCTTGTCTTCAACTATTGTATTGCACCAGATGAAGCTTCAATATAAGCTTTTTTAAAACTTAATATCCTATAAGGTAACATAACTAATAAGTAATTAATGTATCTAAATGATGTGCAAAATAACGATGATTATAGGCGACTCGCGAGCTCGCGACCAACAGACGGAGCGGGCAATCGAGATAAACAGAAGAACAAGTTATGAATCACTTTCTCCGCGGCAATTCGCCCAAACTGGGTGTGGGTTAACTAGCTTTCGCGTTAATTCTCCAGTTACGTAAAGCTGATTACATTAAGTAAAAACACGTTCGATAAATCATTCGCCAGCGGTACGACGATGGGACCTTAGGGCTTGCGCACACGGGTAATAACTTCAACGATTTTTTTTATAAAAAATAAACAGAGTGCCTAGGTATTGTAAGTAAATATTAAAATATGTAAGGTTTCCGGTTGCGGTGTCTATGCCGACATAAAGTTTCTCGAAAAATGATCCTAGACTAACACAAACTCGTTCCAAGATTAGGATTATTGAAATTGTAAGCCGGCGTCTTATTTGAAGAAATAGTTATCACTGTTTACAAATATGTTTCAGAAACAAGTTTGTGTACGACGTACGTCTTCATCTATTCAGAAAATTTAATTTTTTCATACTAATTTAAAAAACACTGTTAACAAAATATTTTACTCATATTTGTGTTGTCATGTTTAAATAAGTCATCTCTTAATTTAGAACTGTATTGATACATTAAATTGTCTGCACCTGATCGATTACTGTCCATTGAGAAAAACATTAAAACTCGTAAAGTCAAGAGGAAAGATGTTACAAAAAGTGCAACAGTAACGGACCGTATCCAATCGGAGTACTGTCGGACGCAGCTGTAGTGTTCAGGGTAAATACTAGCCTTGTCTCTTGATGACACTATTATGTGAATTTGACTAAATCGTGAATTAATTTGATTACATTTAAACTCTAAATATATTCAAAAATGCAGTGTTTATTGCGAATTATTCGTTGGGTTGCGACGGTCAAAATCCAATAGCTCATTATCGACTTACACAAAACAATAATACCCAATATTGAAATCATTGCTATTGTCACATTTTTGACGTATTGTGCATCGTTGTTCAGTCATGAATATTTACAATGAATACCTTTAAACGGCGACAGATTCGACATGTAACAACCGTGGTAACGAGAAGGTCGTGCGTAGACGGTCATTAACAACGGTCTGTGCGGGCGTCGTCAATTCGGAAGACCACCAGACCACGTCACCAAGGATGTCACCTCGCCCCCTTTCCTTTGAGGTCGTGTTGCGCCTGAATTCATTTGTCCGGAAAAACAAATGCAAGTGATTTTCGTGCTTCTTGGAATATCTATTATCATGCTCGATTGCTTCCATATTACTCTAGTTCCACGGATATGAATATGTATGAGTAAAAATACAGTACATTTTACAGACCTGCTCAAAACCGTTGTTTAAAACCTAGCTATAAAGAAAACCTGTTGACGCTATGTGTTGATAGTCAAAGCGCCAACAATTTGTAGCACTTGTAACTGTAAGTGGAGTGTTGTTGCGCTTGGCAATCATTATGCAGGAGAATCGGAACAATAAAATGATAGGCCGCGAGAAAAACTCGGTTCATGTGCGGCCGCTAAACTTGCGTGAGCTGACGCAATGCTGCATTACCACATCTAGGTGCAAGTTAGCCGAGGCAGCGATTCAAAGTGCTACAAATGTTCAGTTTTTTTTAATTAGTTATATTATTCATAAATTTTATATAATAATATTCTAGTATAAAGTTCATGGAGAACATTTTGGATTATTCTTGTAAGTAATGAGTACATTAACACTTTGGGCGCCAGTACGTGGGGACCGGCAGCGAATTTTTGGTGTGGCACCGGCACCGGTCCCTGGGGACCGGCACTAGTATTTTCGTTTTGCTGGCGCGTGACAAAGAATTCCTTAGCCCATTTGTACCAAAGTAATGTCTTGTAAGTAAACTCCTGTATGCGATAGTATACAACATTGTATCTCTCGCCGGCTGCCGGCTAAACGGAAATGACAGCAAATTCGGCGGCGGGCTTAACGTGTTAAACTATTGTAAAACGCTTCGCCTATGACATGCACCGCGTGGCGCTAAGTTCGCGTCTCGGGCAAGTGGCAGTGGTTATTGGCAGTGAAAGGTATCGAAATATCTGATGTTTGCTGCGCGTTGTTTATTCCCGCGTGTTATACATTGCCGGCTCGCGTGTATTCAAGGACATCAATTCAATACATGTTTCGCAATGGACGTAGCATTGAACTGAATTTATATATTACCATTCAGTTTCGGACATAGAAAGTTTAAGGTGTGTTCGCATGTAAATTAACTTTTATGGAGTTTACGACATCGCGGAGGTAACGAGCGTGGAATGGCAATAGACAAAATGGCGTTTTAAAAATGTAGCTTGTAGACCTTGATTCTGTCATTAGTTCCGTTATACGGATAAAAATATATTGATTATGTATTCATAATATTTTACTAACCTCTTAAACTTTAAAACTATTTAAAATATTTTATGGACAAATATTTTTCGTTATACAAACACATTCAATCCAACGTGATGTCACATTTAACAAAAACTATTCTGATATTTTGTGAGATATTTATTCAAATACAAATAATTTGCATTCAATTGATTGATTATGAATATTTCCTACATACATTTTGGTATTTTAAAATTCAAACTTTTATACTACGGGATAAGGTTGGGATTAAAAAATCCAACCCTTTATATTAAACGAAAAATACCAAAGACCAACACCACGACGCTGAAAAGTCTTACTTGAGAACCGCCTAATTCACGGTTACGTTTAAAGTAAACATTATGGAATGTCATTAAAATTACTAATGCTTAGTGAGGTGCTGAGCTCAGAGGACCGGGACCGTGGTGACTCCCACGAGCGTCATGGCTGCGTACTCAGGTGCTTTGTGTAGTGACGCAATGATTTGCTAATTACCTCCCCCCGCCGCCAGAGGCGCCACACTCCATTGCCCAGTGAACTTGGCCCCTTACTGCTTCAATAGACAGAACAACCGCATTTTTAAACTCATCAAACTATTGAAATGGTGAAGATTAAGTAATCAAAATAATGTCAATAATTTGTCTTTTTACCTTGAATACCACGCTCTAAATCCATGCTAAATTCTTCCCTTATTGTGTGTTTAGCAGCACTAAAAATGTAAAGAAAGAAGTCAATATTTGTATCCAAAATGTATTTGGCCTTGAGGCAACGTCAATTTCTCTCCCATAGCTATTATTTATTACTATAGATATATAAAACAATAGTACGTTGTCTGCGTGTACCGAAATTATTTGAAGTTTCTCTAATGTGCGCTCCGGGCGTTACGTGTTGTCATTCTGTTGTATTGAAACGGATGAGGACACACTAGAGTGGAGGAACTTTCGTGAATAGTTTTTTATTGTTTTTTTCAATTACTACAAATACTTGTATTTTATAGTGTGGTAAATAAAATTGATAATATCATTGTTTACTTGTAAGTGATGTTTATCCATAAATTCAAAAGAGAGTAGTAACTTAAACTCCGTTATTCCGAAGAAATGTTTAAAGCGATAAACGTGAACCAATAAGTCGTCGATTATACAATACTGGAGGACACTCGGAACTAAATAAGATAGACCAGGGGTATCATAAGAAGTACCAGGAAGAAGAGTGTTCTGTATTTTGGAATAAATTTTATGAATGTACCAGTACCAAACGTAGAAAGTACAACAGTAATAACGCTGATTCTCGTTGAAACTACACCTTGTTATTTTAACATCACTGTGATGTACCACTATCCTTACTTCAGCCGCGGGCTTCGACTAAATGGGTTGTTAAAGTTATTGAAATATTTGAAGCACTAACTCTTTTTACTCTAATTCCACCACTCGACCACGCGGAGCATCTTAAGATAGATTTCTTTACGCGATTTTATACCTTATTCCTTTTATTTTAAGTTTCTAATTAGCATTATCAGAGTGAGAAGAAAGTCATATGTTTTATTCTTGACCGCTAAGTGCATGCCTTAGTGTCATAAGTGAACGTAAATTTTGTATTGTTTCTTGCAACAATTTTAGTTGTTAACTTCAATCGTTAACTTAATTGAATGACCATTCATAAACTTCGAAGCACCGATAGTTTATTGGTTGAGGGAATGAAACATGAGGTTTAGGTTCGAATCTATATTTTAAATGTTAAAATCCAAACTCAATTCTAGCCGGAATGGATAAGAGTAGATATTCAATTGTTTAATTTTATAATCAAAGCGTTACAAATCTAAAGAAAAATGTAACGCAGGCTTCCACTGTGTTTGTTCAAGTATTTAATGTCGATTGTGAGTGTAGTATCGAGATGCCGACCGCATTGTGCTGACAGCGCCCTCTGTGCCGAGCAGTGTTTCCTGAAATAATAATAATATTAACTAGCTGTTGCCCGCAACTTCGTCCGGGTATTGTTTAAAACGTCACACAAATGTTTCACGCGCTAATCGTAGAGTTGCGGAAAATGGAGCCCATCATCGGTCGAACCTTACCTTAGTACGGATGTATATGTTTTCCATTTCTGGAAGCTTCTTATTATTGCAATAATCTCATTATTGTATCTCAACAATAGTGCTTGTTGTGCGCAGTGCGGAGTGCGCAGTGCGCAGTGGCCCGCAACGCTGAAAGTCGCTCATTTTTTGCTCAACTAACCGGCCAAAGACTTTCTCTGCTATGTTACCCTGACGCATAAGTTTACTAAGATTTATATTGAAATTTATATTAATAAAAACAAAGATAGTAGGACCGAAACGACTTACTAGTACTAAATCTATACTAATATTATAAAGAGAGAAACTTTGTATTTTTGAATTTTTGTATTTTTATTTGTAAATAACTCAAGAACTACTAAATGGATTTCAAAATTTCTTTCACCATTAGAAAGCTATATTATCCCCAAGTAACATTTGTTACATTTCCTTATTCCACGCGGACGAAGTCGCGAACAATAATTAGTATTAAATTAGAAGATGTTTCAATCATCAGCTTAGCTAATTAAAAACAAATTCTAATAATATTTACGTTCATTATTACATGTGTTTTCTTCTATTATCTCATTCCAAATTAACGTATTGATCCACCGTGTACAATGTGTACAGTTAGTAAACAATGTGTACAATGCAGCTGTGTAATTAAGTCATTTGTGTAATTGACCAATGTCGCAATGAGCGGACACTTTCAATGGAATACATTACTATGATAACTCACGATCGCTTATTTAACTATAGAAATATTGCTGGAAAATGAGGAAAAATTAAATAGCTAATGAAAACCTGCGCTTATTCGTTTAATATTTTAAAATTATGTTCTCTGTCAATCGATAATTTAATTTGAAATTATAGAAGTGAAAAAAAAAATGATAAAATTTATTGCACACTCAGAAATAACAAATCAGTCGAAGTGGCCTCGCCTCCTTAAATGGAATTTAAGGAGTCGAGGACTTCCCATTTTGACGCCATGTTGACAGTCGTCACAGATGTCATGCCGGCGAGAGGCGGTGCGCGTGTTGGGTACGATTATAGACGTGGTGAAGTGATGATTGAGCCATAATATACTCCTAAGATTGAAACGTTACACATACCATTGGTCTTTTTTTTGATGTTTTCTAATTAATACACGAACACCTTGTTGCATCAGTTTTGCATTACAAGCTTACTTTGTTAACACTAAATATCGTTATAGATTAAATTTTTATCGAATGTTTAACAAATTTTAATAACATAAAAACATTACGGACGCTTCGATACAATGTTTTATTTAATTAACCGCAATTTTACGATGGCAACATCGTGCATTTAGGACATGCAAATATTGATCTTATTGCTTCTGTTTATAGTCGAAATTCGATTACTTTTAATATGTAACATCTTTCAAAATAATTTGCTCATAATATCTTGCGAAAAATTAAGTGTAAGCAAATATTATGCTGGTTTTAATAGGTTTACGTTTTACGCTTGTCAAAAAGTTAATATTAAAATTAAATATGTTCTAAGCTGTATTTTAATTTATTAAAAATTATTAATTGTTAATTAATAGTACATTATACAAACCCGAACATGTCTAGGAATAATTTTTCAGTCTGAAATTAAGTTTGAGTCATATAATAAGCAGATCCGTGCGGCAATATTAGTGAAAATACTTTCACTGTTAAAATTCGCGGTCAATGTGACTCACAGAATAATTTACTTAAATTTATTCATTTTATTCGCGAAATCCTTTTTATATTCATCTCCGACTGTCTGCACGTTAAAGGTAAAATTAGTATTTTAGAAATTGACGTCGTTAAAATTCTCGTGGTCAAATAAATTAGCAATGAAAATTTGGAGGTCGATGACCCATCGTGTTTCGTAAATGAGAAGATTAGATTATTTATTTTATTTAATGATCACATTACTCTTACTAATATTATAAATACAAACACAGTCTGGAACAATAAATAGACTATCAGCCCCATAAAAGAAAAATTCGCGCAGACGGAGTCGCAAGCGACAAGTAGTATCTCACAAATCTATATTAAGACTTTCTTTAACATCTATGACTGCGACAGTTTTTATAAAAAAACGTATCGGCATGATGCAATCCTACACCTGTGCTTATTTGGCGACGAAATCGATTACCGTTGACGGTGAAGTTTCATTGAGCGAAAAAAAAAATGCCACCGGACAAGCTGAGCCGCGCTCCGAGCGCGCCAGGTGGGCAATGAAAGTGAAACCGTTTCGCAAAGCACCGCACCACGCGGCCGTCGACAGTTCGGGACTACGGTGACCATGTTTATAAACATAAAAACATAATATACAAAGTTTCAGATGCATAGAATACAGTTTTAAAACATAACATATAGCCGGCTATAACGTTCAGTTTTTCACTGTACAGTTTTAACTGTCCGGTTAAAACTGACGTACACTCGTTAATTTGAACTACACAGTCGAACTGTTCTCAGTTTTTTCTACACACGTCTTTAACTGTTCAGTTAAAATTGTACAGTTAAAACTGCACAGTTAAAACTGTACATTTAAAACTGAGCTTCTGTACCCGGCTTCAATAACACGTAATATTTGAGAAAGTAAAGATTCATTTGATTTTTTGTGGACAGTATTTGGTCCTCGTTAGAAATATTAGTAACTATGGTGACCCTATTGGGTCCCGTGTTAGTACGAGATATCTTGTAACTCGTAAGTATTAAATCAGTGGGCCCGGCGCATACGAGTGGAGAAATTCTGATCGTTATTGTTTTCAACTTCATAAAATATTTTTTTAAAGAGAAAGCTTCGTATATATCAACTATCTTCTCGCGGTACACACCTGCAACATATCTTCTACCTTTTAGGCATAAATACGTGGTAACTGGGTTCTTTCATCTTTGTCATACTTATGTATTTAATTGTCCATCAATATCCCCGTCTTTTTCTCACTGTTTTGGCGTATTTGCTTTACGTGTCTGTCATGAAATCGATATTGACCATAGTGGTGTCGCATGTGACATGCATGTGCATGGTTTATGTGATGTGGTGACCACACGACACGCTTCATCTCGGATAATCTGTTGCGGTAACGTTAAATGTGAGCATCAGGTCGCTGGCTACGTAACTGTTCACGGGTAACCGAACCCGTCGCGGTCCGTGTACTGTTAACTACATACTGGAAGGTATCAATTAAAATTGTATGCAATATGGTTTCTCTCACTTTCTTCGTAAATAGCTCGAGCACCTGGGGGCTACCCAAAGTAGTTTTCGATTGGTGATATCGCTGATAGAATCGGCGAAAAATGAAACTGACATTCGATAAGTCATGGGATTGTCACGTGTGAAATATCGAACGTTTGTCAGTTTCATACATTTTTGACGTTCGCTATAGAATCGCTTCGTAGCGAATGTACTTTTGGTAATCCCCCTGATCAATGTAAACCGTGGGCGTCTGCATTTTAATAATTAATATGAGTATGTTATTTGCAGGTTGATCAACTTAACGTGGTCTTGGACGACGGGATCCAATTTGATATCTAAGGTAAAGTCTCAAAAATTCCCTAAGATTCTACTAATGGTAAAATTGACATAACAATGTTGGGTAATGAAGTCAAAAACACTTCCGAATGTCGAATGTCTGAATTTTCTTTCTTAATATAAAATTTAAAATTAAAATGATGTCGTATGAAGCCTACTTAACACAGATCGTGATGTGAAAACGATTTTGTATAAATGTCACATATTTCCCCGTCAAACAGGTTATTGAAAAATAAAAAGACTTAATTGGCAATGATGTAGCATTACATAAGAATACGTAAGTGACGTAATTACTCGTCCGATATGAGCACCAGTTTGGTAAAGTTGGGAGAACAGTTGCGTCACGCGTTGAATGAGCCGTGACTTCTGTGACTACGAATTGAAGCTTGAATCGACACTGATCAAGTAGCAAAAGTTCAATTTAATATTGAACTTTTAAGATGATATAAAGACTGATAAAAAGCTTTCATTTGTTCCAAAGAAAATGGTCTTACATTTCTCAGCGTACTATTTGCCATTTCACTACATAGTATAAAACAAAGTCGCTTAAATCTTTAAAACTACGTATCTGATTTCGATGCGATTTTTTTTAATAGATACATTGATTGAAGAGGTAGGTTTATATGTACTAACGACCCGCCCGGCTTCGCACGGGTATTATTATTAGTATGGCTATTAAATACAACATTCACAGTGTATACTGTATTTGATATTAGCTTTGCACCCGTGCGAAGCGGGGCCGGGTCGCTAGTTTATTATATTTCTACGATGAGCTTTTTTATTTACTTTGGAAGTAAAGAATGGCGGATAGTCATGTCTCAGTGACGAAAATAGAACAACCTTACTATCAAATGCATTTCATAAGATCGAGTCATTATAATTAATCAGTCCGTTGTCCGTGGGAGCCGCCAGGTGGCGCACTGGGAACGGTATTGTGCTATTGTTCTTATATCTCTTAGCTTTGTTGCGAATGATAGCCACATTGTGTTACACTATGATACTTTATTAAAGTTTCGAGGTCGGCAGCAACAACACATTGATACAAATGTGAATTGATTTCAACATAATAACATAGTATAATCGACTTTGTTATATGCTTTACGAATAAAATATTATTAACATGCATTATCAAGTATCTGAGTCTTATAAAATTGTTAACCGATATTTACTCGACTTTTTAATGGGCTTAGAGTATATTGTATGCAAATATTATAACAAGGCTGTATCGATTAATCAAGGAGGTTGGTTGCACAAAAAGTATACAAAAGTGCAACTGGCAGGTGGCAGCAGTGACGTGCGCCTGCGCCGCGCTGCAATCGGGACATCGCAGCCCCGGGTCTGATTGAGTCCAGGGAATGTCTTAAGCTCTCTGTATAGTCCAAGTGATAAACTTATTTCCCCTTATTCCGAAAAAAATAAATAAAGTACTGCAATAAATGAGGAACAATAAGTCGTCGATTATACGATACTGGAAGACACTCGGAACTAAATAAGATAGATCAGGGGTCTAATTGGACCAAATTATGTATCATAAGAAGTACCAGGAACAAGGATGTTCTGGATTTTGTAATAAATTTTATGAATGTACCAAACGTAGAAAGTACGACAGTAATAACGCTGATTCTCGTTTCGTAATAAAGTGGTATATGTCATAAGCCTACAGGGGAATCTGCTAACGAGTGGTATTCGCGAAAGTAGATTAATACGTGCAATTAAGACCTCCAAAACTGGTTTTACAAACCTTAATATTTATAGTAATTACACAGTTCCTGTTATTAATTTGTCTGGTATTTTATATAACTTGATAACAGGAAATACTATTATATAAAAACTTGATAAATATTTGCTACTTTCCTTATTTGACCTTAATTTTTTTTGACATAAAAACTTAAAAAAAAGATACAAAAATAGCGTCCTTAGGTTGTAAAGTTTATGGTGTGATAGTTACTCGCTTCTGCTTATGACCTACGTCCTGCGGGCACGCGCGGCCCTCCTCGCCCCTGTTAATTGATCGCTCGCACCTGTCCGCCGCATCTGGCCCGCCGCAAGCCAGCTCACACTGCAAGCGATGCGCGGCCACAACAAACGCGACCTTTGGTTTTTCTTTGGCTTTATTGTGTTTTGGATTTATGGAAAATGCCCTCTAATTATTTACGAAGTTTGTAACATTGTACTTATACTAGTTAGTATTTCGGCTGATGTTTAAGTTAAGTACTGCGATAAACGAGGTCCAATAAGTTGTCGATTATAAGATACTGGAGGACACAAGGAACTAAATAAGATAGTGTTGGGGTCTCATTGGACCAAATTATGTATCATAAGAAGTAACAGGAACAATGATGTTCTGTATTTGGAATAAATTTTATTAATGTACCAGTACAAACGTAGAAAGTACAACAGAAATAACGCTGATTCTCGCTGCGGAATAATGCGGTAAATGTCACTTTTATGACCATGTTATGAACATAATGTTGGTTTTATTGTACCCAAATCTATACCTATGTCATTGTTGTATACTTTCAGTTGCTATTATTAAAATCGCCTCGCTTGCAGTATGTTGTGTGCTTTATATTATCGTGGCCGCTGTCGCGCTATGTTTGACATCTCGCTTAACCATTCTCGTAGGAAAGCGATCGGCGAGTGATATCGCCAGTGGTAGTGCAAGTCGCAACCTCACATACTCATTCATAGTTTATTTTTAATTGATCGTTCGATATATTTTTTTTACTTTTTACAAAAAAGCTCGCAGACATTATCAGTATCGGTTATAGTTATAAAAGCTTTAGGATTTTAAAGAGCTTTAAAAAACAAAACAAAAATAAAGTAAAATGTTGGTTAATATGTATGTAATTTATTTCGCCGGATTTAGACATTATAACTATATGTCCAGTTTAGGACATAGGGCGCATCCGGCACGAGTCCGGCACGCGGTCGCGTCCGGCGGCAGTAGGGCGCTGCAGGTTAGCACAACACTTACCGCTTTATTCCGAAACAAGAATCAGCGTTATTACTGTTGTACTTTCTACGTTTGGTACTGGTACATTCATAAAATTTCTTCCAAAATACAGAACATCCTTGTTCCCGGTACTTTTTAAGATACATAATTTGGTCCAATGAGACCCCTGGTCTATCTTATTTAGTTACGGGTGTCCTCCAGTATCGTATAATTGACGACTTATTGGTCCTCGTTTATTGCAGTATTTTATACATTTTGTTGGAATATATCGCATTCGTCCCGGTCGTATAGTCAATTTCTCTTTCACATTTTCCCGAAATCATTAATCATTATACATTTGTGAATTGTCCAAAAATTATCTTTTACCGTAACCCGAACAGATTCCACGAAACCATGTATGTCACATTAAAAAATCAAATCGGTATTTTTCGAACTTCCCCAACGACCCTTCTGTCGCCTTATTGTCTGTGTAGCGTCGCGCCCTGTAATTACCTGCCGACCGCGCAGTGCCCAGTGCACTTCACAACGCATTATTACACACATGTCATTTTTGTGTATGACATTACATCTTGCGTGCTACAATACATTACTGGGAATGAACGATTACATATACGTAATTACAGCCCAAGAAATACTTTAAATGTGTCAATTTGGTTAGTTTATGAACAAGGTAAAGGAAACTGAACAAACCGTCCGTGGGAAAGAGTTATATAATTTATAATACTTAAGAAATGTAATGTTTTTTCATTGAATATTCAATGTTCTAAACATCACATACTCGTAGGTACTAGTACGAGTATTCCTAGTTGCATTATTGTTTTAGAGCGTGACTCGGTGTTAGAATTACCTTGTTATTTCCAACAAGCTTTAGTTGTGTCCTGGGGCGGTTGTTTGGGATCTTTCAATGGTGGGCATGGTGGTTGGCATGGTGGCGAAGTGGTGAGAGTCGGACAATGGGAGAACGACGCCGAGGGAACAATGGGGTGAGCAGGGCTCGCTAGAAACAATGCCCGCGCCCGCGGCTGCCTCAGCCGACTGTACACTGTACACGGATCTGAAAATATTTGGACGTGGATAACAGACTATATGCTATGAATTGTCTTATATCATTTTGGAAATAAATTATCCAAATACCAAATTAAATATGTTATTTATTACACTAATGATGATTGCATAAGGGCATTCGAGTAACCTTCACATATATAATAGTAGCGTTTATTAATGTAGACCTCTAGAATCCAGTGTAAATACATAATATTGTCGAAGCAGCTTCGCAAACATTCCGCCTCCATTACTTGTTAGCTCTTGTATATGGTGTTAGAGAGTTTAGTAGACAATACGCGAGATGTTAGATAGGGGCCATTGTGTCGGACGCCGCCGCAAAACGACAAGCTTGCATACCGCGCATCGCGGACCACACCGCGGCGAACCACCCTCGCTTAGCCTGCATAGAATGATAGATATAAGATACAAATAGATGATAGAAGTAAATAATTTCCATATAGTTGACTAGGCGAAAGCTTAATTTTAGTCCACTTTCTCTTCAATGGGTAGGGGAAGTGGATTGGTGGAGGAGGGGACGCGTAGGAAGAGGTATCATCCTATTGCTGTGAGTCTCCTCCTCCGTAGATTAAGGGTAGGCAACGCATCTGCAACTGTAAATGTCTATGGGCAAGGGTCGCTTCGGAATTTTCAACGAATCCTGGTGACCACTTGCTCGTTGGCCACTTTGTATTATAAAAAATAAAGTTAGTTAGACAAAGTTCTATAATACAAGCCTTTCGGTTCGATATTAGTATATTTTGAAAAACGACCATGTGTATTAAAATAATATTTTAATATTATTTTAGCTTTAGCGTGGGAACTTTGTATGTAAATTATGTTCATATGTTATAGAGCAGACAAATACAAAGGTGGACCAATCGGACAACGCGATTGCCTTCTAACATCTTAATGACTCTCCCACACTTTCTTTGCTTGCTCATTGCCTATTATCTGTCATCAAGACAATCGTCCACTACAGCCGGACCTCCACCTCCCGCCGCATTCAATACTCATCTCCAACTCTACAATGAAAATTAGCGTCTCTCCGCAGACCAAGTAACGCTGGTCATCCATTATCTTTAACCCTTTTGTGTGATTTTTAATCACCGGCGCATGCAACGTCATTTTTAGACGCGGCCGCTGTCGATTGAAAATTAACTTTATAATTACTAGCATCGAGTTGAAATTCATTAAACGCGTGTCATTTTGTCTCGGGGCTGAATTATTGCATGTCGATGTGAGGATGAATAATCGATTTCGCTTTATTAAAAAATATATAAAGCTGCTTGCATTTTAATTAACGCACCGATCAGAGATCGCAAAAGAAAACGTTTAATGAAGAATTATTGATGATGTACTTACATTTGTTATGTTAACAAGAGTTTATACGTGAGAGTGTAATAAGCAGATCTTAAACAGATACTGCTACATTACGTAGAAATCGATCGACGTAGAATCGTTATAGATACAACATAAACAATATATTATGCTCTGTATATCTGCAGAACAGAATGAGAATTCGTATACTAATATTATAAAGAGAGAAACTTTGTATTTTTGTTTGTAATTAAATAACTCAAGAACTGCTGGGCCGATTTCAAAAACTCTTTCACCATTAGAACGCTACATTATCCCCGAGTAACATAGGCTATATAATTTAATTCCACGCGGACGAAGTCGCGCACAACAGCTAGTAAATACATATTTTTATTGTTAATCTATAAACTATGTTGACCATGACAAAGGAGTGTTAAGGTTCTTTGCAGAGCTAGGTTGGCTGGAATGATCCAAGACCTGCCCTCACGCATAATACGCGCCAGTCGTGGAGTTGCGGAAACATAGCCTCTAGGTAAGGTTCGACCCATGATGAGCCCCATTTTCCACAACTCCACGACTAGCGCGTATTTTGCGTGAATACACACACACATACACGATGTTTTCCTTCACCTTAGTGCGTCGGGTAAATATGTACATACGAAAAACATATTTATAAAAATAAGACTACATATCTTGCCCTACAATTTGATATTTAGTAATAATTTAAAGCATATAATGCATCCACTTGGTTATCATTTCATTGGTGGGCCAGTTAGCGGCCGCGCGTCAAGCAGCCCGTAACAAACAATAAACTCAACCATCTGATAACTATATGATTATTTCAACAAAACGATAACTATGAAATTATCTAGCAGCTGTTGACATTTTATTTTACTTGAAAGCTTTTTAGTGCACTAATACTTTGTATATAAAGATGAAAGCTACGGTTACTAAGTATACTAATATATTTTGTTACTCTACGACAAATCGTGACAATCCTTTTTGTAGCTTGTTAAAAAGAACAATACTTTCTCTACAGTTCTCTAATTCGAGTCCGTCCAGGAGGTAAGCTACAATGGTTCTATCCTATGCTTTAAGGCAACGATTAGTCATTAAGAAATTCTTAAGTTAATTCGTAAATATTTTTGGTTCTTAACAGGACATTAGTTACAGTGTAAAAAAGAAATACCTATTGTGAGTTACAATCGATATGTTCTGATAATTTTAAAACATTTGATGAATATAACATGGCACGATGTCCAGGCGCTTGATTAAAGGCAATAATGAATACGTTATATTTATTAATTAAAAGTGGAAACTTCACTGGAGGGGGGCCTCTGCATAGCAAAGCATTATAAACGGCCCAACACATCTTTATTGTTTGTCCTTAGCTTTTGCTTATAGTTTGTCTTAAAAAAAAACTGATCACTAACCCAAAAAACACATCACTTTAAAATAAATGAGATATACGAGTATTAAGCTTAGTTAAGTAAAATAAAGTAAAAGCTTAGTAAAGTTACAATGTATCAGATACGTTAGTGCAAGTAGAACAGATCAGTAAAATGTCCACTTTCTGGTCCACAGTCCCACGGCGCAGGCATTAACGGCCTTCAAATGATCCTAGCGGTGCGGTGCGGTCAAATCGCACACGTAGTCAATACGAAATTATGCGCACCAGGAAACGTCGCCTTAACCCGCCGTTCCCACGGGCACATCAAATGCGCCGACACTTCGGATGCAGTGTTGTGATTGGTGCAATGAAAATTGGCTCTCAGTGCGGAATGATATATCACTTTAGGACTGTTATAATATTTTTTTTTAACATAAGTATCATTTTTACTATCAAAGTCTTTTAAAGTATTTTTTATCTCCACAACAGTTTTAGTTGACTTTCCAAGCACATATTACTTTATCACATTCAGCCAGCAGTTTCTAAACAAATGACATATTTTTAGCGCTAACTTTCCGGCTGCAAGTGAAAATGTAAAGTCCGTAGAAACTCGTCACCTGAATACAGTGTGGTGCAAGTTAGTGGATGCAGCGTTTTAATTTATTTGTTTTTTTTTAACTGTGTGTAACACTATGAAACTATTAAGTTTTAAAGTTATAAAATCAAAATCATTTATCAAAATATATTATTGGATAGATATCACATCTAACCCTAAGGATTTTTACCTATATGCCGCAAACTATTTGAAAAACTGACAACAAACAATAAATAATGTTTAACAGAAATGTACTTTTTTTTTCAGACATGATTAAAAGACAGACAGGATTAACCAATACGAACATACTGATGTAATTTAAAAAAATGTAAATTCAAAAATGCCGCGCCTGCTTATGACTTGTATCGCACGATGTATGCAGTTTCCCGAGCGCACGCGCAGTGGCGCTCTCTCGGCTCGCGGTAACGACCCAACTTCCTAGCATTGTCACACGAGGCATTTAAATATTCATTTACACTTTGCACGTAAACAATTTGCAATCACAAGTCACAGGAAATGAAGGTTTTATTGTTTTAAAGATATTAATCATAAATTGTCAAGTGACAAGTTATTTAGTGACTGCGAAAAGAATAAAAAGAAAATCCCATTAAAAAAACACGTGGACGTGTTTAAATTATCAAAAACCGAAGTTGAATAATAAAAGCTGTTATCTTTTATTAATTTTTCGAGTACTTTTATGGCGATTAATATTGAATGAATCGTTGGTTGTGCAAGCAGATGTTGGCCGCTCGCCTTGGCCAACATATCGGACCTGTTTCCGCGCACCGATATAACATATGTTCGATTTTTTATATTTACTTTGACATCCACATTTAATATTGTTTGATATTTTATGTTTGTTAATTAGCAGCAAATATAAAAAAGACAGGCACAAAGTACAAGGTATTCGAAAGACATAATTTTTTTTTTGTATTAATTGTAACGTTCATTCAGATTATTGTGACGTCACAACAGCGGCATTCGGATCTCATAAAACACGCAGAGACAAACGGCGTGTATTTTTTGCCGGCAATCCGTCGTGTAATGGAAACGCGAGCTAATGACCCCGCACATCAAACCTCACAAATCGTCAAATGATACCATAATGCGCCTCTGACTTCGCTTTTTTAGCGACATCAGCATTTCTCAGCGCAAAAACTGAGCATAATTATTTTTTTTCATAAGTACACATTCACACTAACGTTTTGAACTGACATTTTCTTTTAAGCCAGCAACAGGCATTCAGATTTTAACTCAACAGTTAAAACTGACGTACACGCGTCAATTTGAACAGCACAGTCGAACTGTACAGTAAAAACTGAAAGCCTGTAGGCTTTATGTATTTTTAGTTTGAAGTCTTTGTATGTTCTTGAAGTTGTCACACTTTCATTCTGTCATTGTATCCAATTATATTTTCTTTAATTAATATTAGTTTCAAATAAAATTCTAATTATACTATTAGAATCTGTTGAATCTGTCAGAGTTTGTCGCGCTCGTGTGACCGAGCCTTTACCGGCGAGAGTCGGCATGCAGAAACAATGATACAGTCGGCCCCCGTCATTTAACTATCATTAGCACATGCTCTACTTACTCCGAGACGGAATATATGCAACACATAAACCCCTCGACACACGACACGCTATTTTTAACCATGTTCCAAAAAGGGGCGGTTCTCATTTCTTTTTTTAAAGTTATCCACGAAATCGAAATTATTTTGTTACTTTTTAGCGCATTTTGTTGGAGGATATTTCGCTTCTCGCTTAAAATCTAAGTGTTGGCACCATTAAACGAGATTGCCGTAGAATTTGTAGTTTATGCGTGGATTTAATAAGTAAGACGCTCTTAAAAATTTGAGTAGCGTTAGATAATTCGGCCGTATCTATCACTGATTTAATTCGAGATATTACGATATAACTACATTTCTAACAACTGATAATTTGTCTGAAGAACTTTTTCAAAGACCTGTTTTTAATTCAATTAAATATCATCATTTATTTTCCTATTTTCGCTATTGACTCAAGTAAGCTCTACATCATTACTTACTCTTAAGTTAAACTCTTATCTTCCATTCTGAATATCATATTATTATTACTACACGTTCAAAATACTTTTAGATAAGTAAATCACGCAGCAATTTATGTACAAGTAAGGTGTAATAAAATATTTTAATGGTAGGTATAAATCGATTAACCTAGAGCAACGAGAGGCTGTATTCAGAGTGGCCGTGAAGGTCGCTTGTAGATAAACGGAAAGGTCGCGAGTTCGTTCCCATCTGGACACTTGTATGTATAAAATTCGCTTAAAGTATTACAACCCATATCTCTTGAAGTACTTAAAGTTGTACCATTTTTATTGTTTAAGGAATGACCATAATTTAAAATATAATTTAAGATGTTCTTTGCATTTTATCTTTGAAAACATTGAGTATTTAAAGAACTAGACTAGAGTTTTTATTATTTGAAATAAAAATTTCGTTTATTTAAGGTAACCAGTTCTTCGATAATGTAGTGTTAATATAATCGTCCAAATATAACTTCAAATAATCCATTGTAAAATCGTTTATTATATTTCCTTAATAAAATATTAGCAATTAGAAACGGCATTTAGACATGCATATATCTGGTATTTAATCATTTAAATTATGAAGTTCGCAATATATATTCTTGCACCAGGTGTTTGTAATTATAAAACAAAATGTCATAATAATTTTATTCTCATTTACCTTGCACTACGGCGTGACATTTCTTTGATCCACCGCCTACTCATACAAAAGACATCAACGCGTCACTTAGTACCACATGACCACAGCTCAAGGATAAATTCTTTAAACGCAATCTCATGTGGGCAGGTAGAGCTATTTGTTTATGTGTCAAAATGTCACAGAATACTTGTTAAGAAAATATTTAACATTTACGACACTCGTGTAGAAGCGTAGACCGATTCATTATAACTGAGTTTTTGCTCATTTTAATGGGAATCTCTCCTGTTTGCGTATGCAATTAAAATGAGTAAATAATTGTGGATCATCGTTTTTATGTCTTAAAGGCCACCGACAATTTAGACTAAAATGGCTGGCCAGTTCTGTTATTAGGTTTAAAGAGTCGATTCTCGGTGTATCACACAGCTTTACGTAAGTCTATTTTGGGCCTAGAAACATTGGCATTTTGTGAATGACTTTGAATAAAGTGGGTTTGGTCCGAGACCTTTGCATGAACCCGGCTGTGTCTCTACATTATCTGTTATCAATTTAACTGATATATAAAAAAATATTCTCTTGTATTAAGTTTATTTTATGAGAGAAGTATATTGTACTCACTATTATTCCAAAATGCTTCGTACAAGGTATTTATCTATTGTTTAAAAACGTTTCTTGTTATGATGTTATTTGTTTATATTATCTAACACTAAGTGAATGGCAGGAATGATTACATTTATTTACGCAATTATAGATTACGTGCGCTACTCGAGTGTAATTTATCATTGTTTTTGTCCTTAATATTTGATTAAATTAATGTTCTTGCTTTTTATTTCATACCCTAAGGCTCCATTGGACCGATAACACGGAAAAAAGGCCTTACGCCAAAGCAAGATCTAGGTTTTATGCGCGAACTCAGTTTAATAAAGCCGTAGGCTTTAGTTAAAATACTTGATGGATTTTATGCGAAAATGACGGGCTCTATTGAAGTTTAGTTACTCATGTTTTTGCTTCATTTTTAATTGGGATGATTTAACTGATAATATAACCCAAATCATGTAATAATAATAATCAAATTACACCAGATTAACTCAAAATCTCTTAAACTAACAAGAAAAATAATTTTACTATTTTAACGGTATAAATCATTAGCGGACTTGTGGAATTTGTCAATTGACATCAGACAATTTAAAGTTGCTCTAAGTTACATTCTAATAGCAGGTTGTAGCGCCGAATTCGTCCAGTGCAGCGCTCGCTGCCCACTGCCCGCAGGCCCACCTGTGGGAAAATAAGCTCGTGAGTTAATCGACCTTGCGCCGCGCCTTCTATGTTTTGATTAACCGTTGCTTATCGAAAAACAGAGCCTTTTATATGGCATTGGGTTTCTAATGTTCATAGAGGGCGTGGTATGCTGTGTTCTAGTAATTATATTTTAGTTTTGGTAACTTGCATCATCAGTTTCTTCATTTCCTAAAAGTAATTTACACCGGTCGATACTTTATGTGGCTCTTTGTCTCAGTGCCTTTCTGTCAGTCTGTCAGTCATTACGTCAAGCTCGGGGGCGCGAGTTAACGGCATAAGGACGCATTCACAGCATCTATACAATAATGTTTTTTACCATTTATATTATACAAGCCAGAGCTTGTCTGTTTAGTTCGATCATATGATATTGAGTAGTTTACTAATAAATATGTAAAGTAATAAAGATTTCTTTTATTTGGTGTTTTAACAGTGCTTAATAACTTTGTCATAAATTCATAGTCTTTGGCATTTTGTCATTTTATAAATAACTAGCTGTTGTGCGCGTCTTCGTCTTCGTGGAAGTAAATAATATAATCTATGTTACTCGGGGATAATGTAGCTTTCTAATGGTGAAAGAATTTTTGACATCGGCCCAGTAGTTCTTGAGCTATTTCGATACAAACAAAAATACAAAGTTTCTCTCTTTATAATATTAGTATAGATTAATGAAGAAACAAAATAATTAAGTTTACAATATTTTTAACCGTTGTCAGTGTGAACGAGTCTTTACAAATAGTATAGTTTCACGAGCTCTGTCATTTGTATGATATTACGACAGTTCTAATTATCATTATTGTTATTATAATTTGTTTTTTGTTCCGCTCGTTGAAAGCTTATTGAAGTGTTATTATCAAATCAAAATATTTGATTACTATTTGATTGTTTAAAGCGCGTTGTGTTAACTGACTTCGTAGCGTTACGCAATACACTACTATACAATATTATAGTAAAATTAAATTATTGAAAATGACGTGATAAGTATACTTTGTAATATTGTAAGGCATAATAACTCAATAATTCTTGCGTGATCTTTCTTCTAATATTTCTATATACTTCTATTAATAATAACCACAAGTAAGACAAAGGTTTTCTTTTTGGGGATGCGGAAGTATTATAAAAGTAAATAAATGGTTGAAAAAATAATACTTTGCAGTTTAATTCTTAGATCGCTATTACTAAATTATATGCTATCAAGTTGAATAGAGTTAATAAATTAATTTACGTCAAAGTTCTTATTTATTTCTTCACATTAATTTATTTTCTTCTTAATGACAATATAAGAAGCTAGAGGTGTGTCAGAATCCCTCTAAATGGAGGTGCGTTGTCTCTGCCTACCCCTCTGGGTTACGAGCATGAGTTATGCTGTTGTTGACAATATACTGTACATTTGTAAAATGATATAATGCACAACATTCAATCTAAAAACTAATTTCTCTTGTCGTTAAACTTATAGTTGTGTGTCTCTAGTTGTGATATGTGAAATGGAAATGTTTAATGCGTCTCGTTTGAAGAAAGCAATGTATGTGAAACTGCGTCCGAGACTTACTTTGATTTCTAATGCCGGCTCATTAAGAACCGTCTGGTCTAGAGACTGGACTTTTGCGAAATCATCAACAACTTACACTTGATCTTATATAGGTATATGTTACATTAAATAAAAGGTTATTTTTTATAAGAAAAGCGGGCAAAAGAACAGTGGTAACACCGAGGTGATCAATGACGCCCATGGACATCTGCAATACTAGAGGAACCACAGATGCGTTGCCGGCTTTTGAGGAGATGATACGCTCGCTTCTTGAAGGACCCTAAGTTGTAGCGATTTGGAAATACCTCCGAGGACAGACCATTCCACAGTGCGGCAGCGCGAGGCTGGAAGTTACGCGAAAACCGCACTGTAAATTTATGAAATCAGCCCGCTAGTTCTTGAGTTATTTCAATACATACAAAAATACAAAGATTTCCCCCTTTTAAAGATAATAAAATATTTTTCGTTAAATAGACACTAAGTATGTTTAAAAATACAGTCAACTGATAGTTATCTCCAAACACCAGTTTAACAGGAGAGAAAAAGATTACAATTTATTTTATCTTAATAATAATTATAGTTCTATGTAATACTATGTTAGGTTTCTCTCAGTGGATAGTTGTAAATAAACAGCGTAACGCATATCATTACCTTCCTCTTACATAATTCATTATATGACAGACGGAAAAAGAACATGAGAGTTTCCGATATAATATACCTTCCTTTATGAAGTAACAATTAGATAACTACTAACTTAGCTATAAAAAAATAAATTAAACAATTTTATTCTCATAGAGACAAACAGTTCTAAGTATGATGTTCTTCGGGAGTTCTTGCATTTAAAGGTTTCGACCCATGATGGGCTCCATTTTCCGCAACTCCACGACTAGCTCGTAGTTTGCGTGAATACATGTCGATATGTGCAGGTTACATCACGATGTTTTCCTTCACCTAGGAGCGTCGGGTAAATATGTACATATTTCTTGCATTTTTGATGTCATCTCACACCTACAATAACCTCATTTTATTACTTTAACTAAATTATTAGCTAACAAATAATGTTTTAACATCGTAGAACACAGTGACCCGAGAATAACTAGCAAATCGTAGCTCTCAGCAAATCTATTGATCAAACAGAGAGACGGACAGACGGACAAATATCGTGTACGTGGTCAAACGAGCGGGGCGCGCTGCCGCAAGGTCGCATGCTGGGGCCAAGTCTTTACCGTGGGATTAACACTTAAACCATGCGTTTATTTCAACATACATAGTTATCCGATCTTATTTCTAATGTTGTTTATTAAATATTTTATAGCATTGTATAATAAGGTGTTCCATTAAGCTGTGATTAAATGCTTTAATTTATGAAAGAAAGGTTTCACAGTCAAACCTCGATAAGTGAGAGTCAATTTCTAATCCCGATAAGGTACCTTCATAAGGCGAGTAACTCGGATATTCGACTGTATATGGTTTAGATACAAATCAATATTTCATAATAATAACAGTAACTTTTATTTAAAAAAATCTCATAAATATTCATAGTTAGTAAATGGCCTTACAAGATGTAGTATAATTTGTGTAAACCGACCGGTTCAGTTAGCGCGGCCCTGTGACACACAAACAGACAGATTTTGTATGCATTTGGTTAGAGGGTAACGGTGGCCCTTCGCCATCGAGAAATACCGACGAAAATGTAGTTTGTACTTTGCGAACTTATTTAAATTAATTCAAGTTACGTGTGACAACTTAACAAAGATTTTTTTGTTGGACTTATTATTGCTGTCGACTTCGTCAGTGTGGAAATAAAAAAAGTAACCTCTAATTTTAAGAAATATTCGCACTTTCCAGCTATTTGAAGCGTCACAATGATCATAGCTTGTGGGTTTGTATGTCTACAGTGCTTTTAAACCGAATTTTAGAGCATCGCATGGTCTGATTGGCGCGGTGCGAATGGGACCAGATGATGAGATACGTATGCTAATAGTTAGAACGTACAGCCACCTGGCCGTATTCATCAAGATACGCTAAAACTAGTAAAATAGTACATAATGATATTTATCTTTGGCAATATAAGTAGACTTCAAACTTTTCTAACTGCTCCTTAGATCCCAAGAGTATTTAAAAACAGAGAAAACACTTCTATGTGTAATCTCTGGATCCTGTTTGCACCACATCTGCGGCAGACTTTATGGCGGCCTGCAAACTCAGACGACTGCGCGGCACGACTGCACAGACCATTTACACAGAGAGCAAACATTAAATAGTACAATGCCTGCTTTTAAATGCAAGTTAAATGTTTGCTCTATGATCTAATAAACGAGAGATCACAAAAAATATTCATGAACGATCTCTCACAATTTTTTTTGCATTTCGTATGCTCAGAGCTGAAGAAATGGTAGAAATTGCTCGTCTCTTATGCAACTGATGGAAGCTGTGGACATGCTCATAAAAATAAGGAAAGTCGGTTTAATTTCATTTAAGTATATTTTCTTTGTGCTGTCTACTATTTCACTACCCTATGTTCATTCACCGTACGTCAGCAGGTTTAGCTCGCCATTCATGAGGTAAATTGATGACACTGGCCGCGAGATGGCGAGATTGCAATACGTTGATGGTTTCTGTACAACTCTCTAATCCATAGATCATCCAGAGACAATGTAGACATTTGTCAATAGTTAATATAGAGAATAGACAGATTATTAGTATTGAAATTATGGTTTCCTGAACAAAATGAACGGAAATAATAAGAATTATCAATATATCTTTGCGCGTACGACTATATTGTAAACTTTGAAAGTAAGAGCACAGTTTATCATAAATGAGAATATTTTTAATTTCCTCGTCGACATCACAAAGCCATTACGATAAACAATTTAGAGCAGCGTTGTCGTTAGAGAGCATCATCATTAGATCAGACTCACACGAGCACCGCGCTGTCACGACGCCATCTTGGCAGACGCCACAAGATGGCGCGCGTCGCGGAAGCGAGTCGCTGCTGCGAATAATTTTCCGCGTCCGTGGCCGCGCACCGCGCCGTGAGCCGCGCAGACGCCGGCTAACTGTTAATGTTCTAATGGGGATGCGGTGACGGGAGCATCGCTGCCACAGATTCTAAACGCTTCTGCTGAGATTAGCGTTCATTAAAGTAATCGATTATCCATTAATAGTTTAATCTGTATCTAAGCTTTTATGCTTGATCGTATCTTGTGGCTTAAATGGTGGCTTATTAGTGGTACGACAGGGAAATGCGGCCGGCGTTTGACTTCCTCTAATTTTATAATTGCTGCACGGAAAATGTTCTCTAGCTAATGACTATCGTAGTAGTAACATAATGAAATATGTAGGGAACAGTACACCTGGTATCAGGCAGCAGCCTCTCCCAACAATAACTCACATCCCAACGAGGCAAAAAGGTAATCTCTAAACGGTGTCTTCTGCTTGCAGACACCCCATTATATATTTAACAAACAAGGGTAAACATATTTACAATCCGACCAAACATTAAGTAAGCTAGACACAGAGTAATTGCACCTGCTAACTGTCCGTGCTATAATCATCAACATACAGTTATGACATTTGGCATAAACATTACACGATCTGCAACGACATCTCAGACCTGTAATCAAAAGTCTGTTCTAACTTCGATTACTTTTTTATCCTTTTTACAGAGGAGTTGACAAAAGCATAAAATATACACTTCTAAACGACGACTTGCTGTACGCCGCTTTTGTCGTCACACAAAATCCTACAGTCAGGTCACACCTGGTCACCCTATTGATAACTAACAGTTACAAAATACTAAATAATGTAATAAGCAATGCGCTCTTTCCTACAATTACCCGATTTAAAATAATTTTCCCGAACGCCGTGCCTTCGGGAGCGGTACATCACCGCGGCAAATGGAACGGGTTTTATCAATTACTGGCGGCTCGACGCACGCCTTATAATAACAGACCGGTCGCTAGCAGCTTCTCGCTCGTCGCTTGTCTCTTGTCACTTAACATTTGTTTCTTACCACTTGTCGCTAGTCAGTTCTCGCTTAAAGCTTGCTGCTTCTAGCCAAGACTGTTAAGCGCTTCTAGCTTATCGCTTACCGCTTGCCCCTTGTCCCAACCGCTCGGTTGCCGGCCGCCAACTAATGCCAGACGGCCGCACTAAATTGCTACAAGGAAGCGATGCTCCGATATTTAATATAAATCGTTTGTTTTTCCATTACAACCTTTCATTTTAACCTTTATTAATAACGGTCTTTGTGTTTCTTGTTTATCCTGCCGGTTCTAACATAAACAACGGTTGCAAATTGTTAACTGCTGCAGAGGCAAGTCGTAATGACTCAGTGGAATGGTAACTTAAGTTTCACATTACTTTAGAAGAAATTGACTAGGAAATAACATAAACGCAAAGTTGTTAAAATAAGTAACAGATTTTAGAAGATTTAATTAATGTCCTCGAAAATATATAACTCTTAATTCAGTGCCGGGAAGTTTATGAGGTCAACACATCCGCCAGAAGCACTGTATTAGTGCCTCTCCACACGCGCGACTGCGCACGGACGCGCTGCGCGGACGCGATTATCATAAAGAAAGTGGATCCTGAGCTGCATCTACATAAATGTAGACAATTTACCAATTTATACTTTTACTCTTTTCGCACAATAAACATTTAAAGTAGACTAGACCGGACGCTTTATAAATATTCAGTGTCGAGTAAAGTGCTGCTGAGAATTTCTAAATAACGTTGTTTAGTTTAACCTTAGCTTTACCACATAGGTACACAGATAACAAATTTGTATTCATTAATTCTATTAAACAAAGAAACTTAAAAGCAACAAAAGATGTAAAAAATAATACGGAAAATAACGTGAGACCTTGTGTTTATCCAGAAGCGATTGAACGGAAACGCTCAGGAAATACTGATGACCGCATTAAACATACGCTTGCTAATTCAATTTGCAGATGCGTCCCACCTTCACCACGAGCGCAGCGCGCCGCATTGCTGTAGGGAAATTAACACATCAATAAATATTTGCGACACATTTAACATTCATTTACTTACTTTCTTTGGTTTATTAAAAAAAAAGGCACGTTGTCTGCATATCCATTAGCTTCAAATTAAATTCTTAAGATGACAATAAAGGGGAAATATTTGTTTCTAAAGCCTGGAGGGTTACTGAAAATACATTCGCTACGAAAAGATTCTATAGCGGACATCAATTCACGTCAATCAATTGAAAAACAATTTGTGGATATTTTACATGGTTCAACTAAAGTTGTTTGTATTCTTCGCATTACGATTCTTGTTCGTTTATAGTCTGAATGCGAAATACAAGAATTCTTTCAAAGAAAACGCATTGTTACTTTGTAATTCTTACAAAGAACTTTGTTACCGCTTGTTTGTTTTACGGTTGGCTTCGTTCGCCACAATCGCGGTTTATAAAACAAACTCGGACTTGGAGTCTTTGGTGTCAACTAACAAACGATATCTTAAAAAAACAATTGTAAAATATAATTGAAATTAAATTATTAGCTTAAATCCTATAGTTTATCCACCTTTAAATATATGAAAGCTTAAAAAAGTTGTGCAGGAAAAGTTGACTGTGCGCAGGAGTGCAGGAATATGGTTAGCATGAGATGTAAATAAACACAACGGTTTTACGAGTTGTTTACGCGCGGAGCGTGCGCGTGCGCATGAGCGACGCCGTCGGCCTTGACCTCGCGCTCACGTGGTCACCGCCACTTTGCATCTGCACATTTATAAAAGCTACAGACATATACGTCGAAAATAAAGTTTACAAATAACTAAAATATCTCATGTTAGATGATTAGATGGAAAATATGTTTGACTAATGAATAAATAAAACATACTTGTTACCAGATGAGGCAGGGTGCGTGAGGGCGAGCCGGCATGGGGCAGGCCGGCAGCCAGCCAGCCGCGGCGGGCCCGCAGCGGGCGCGCCGCGGGGACCCGCTTCCGCACGAGCCGCTACGACTCGCGCCCAAGGTATTCACTAGATGGACTTCTTAATAAAACAATATATCAAAACATATTTTCTTTCTGGAATCAAAGCCAATCAAAATCGTCACTCTAATTCCAGGTTCTGCCATCGCTGCCGGAGTCTCCCTGCCTGCGCAGCACGGACAACGGCGCCATCCTCCACTCCGGTGGCACCATCAGCGGTCGCAGACCCGGCTCCGGTCTTCAGGAGAGTTGGCGCTCGCACAGGTTCGGGGTAAGAACTTTCACTTCGCTATTAAGCGTCAAAAGCTAAGTTTTTTTGTTTTGTAAGTTCCATGGAGTATATTCTCAAATGCCTATCAACATAGGCATGGACCTTAGGATTTATGGTACCTTGGTAAATACTAGAACTTATATGTGTTTAAATAATTTGTTCCAGCATCCGAATGCGCACAGATCTCGGTCGGGGGGTGGCGCGACGGGCGCGGAAGAAACGCGGACCAGGGAGCGCGACCCTCTGCATCGCTCCTACACGAACCTCGGCTATAGAAACAATGACAGTACGTTTATTTTCAAAACAAGAGAAAGGAATATACGAAGAAACCTTAAGACACATACTTAATTATTTTTAAGTAAGGTAACATTTTAATTAAATTACATCATATTTTTCAGATGGCAGTTTAAATAAACAGTTCGGTTCTGAACCTGATTTGAGGATAGAAGAGCAACAAAAGCAAAAAAGCAATAACAAACATTTTAGAAAAAAATATCGGGCGCCCCCGCCGCCCAGCAACGTAAGTGTACAAATAAATGCTTGGACGGACTTTTTTAATAGACTATTTTTTTTTAATAAACCGTTAACTTTTCTTGTTATAGCGTCGGGATGGTTCGTCACCCGATTCCAGCCTCGGAAAGGCGAGACCTGAACCCCAAAGAAAACTAAGATTATTTAAAACCAGAAATGAAACCAAAAAGACGAACGGCCATCCTGATTCCAAAATCCCTACGTATAAAAACACTTATACTGATTTCAAATCATTGGATTTGACTGACCAATCATTCGAGAGAAGATACAAATCTCCCTGCAAAAGCAAGGACGAGCACCTGAAGTATCCTGATAATAAGGACATGATGCAGAGTTCGGTCTCATTAAAACGAGAAGAACGATTGCTGCAGAACAAACAGGAGGCGAGGCGGACGAGGACGGACGTGGTCAGCGGCTGCAGAGCCAAGACTTCTAAAAATAACGATCAGAGTGAGGCGTGGAAGACGCCGCTTCTAATCAGAAATTTCAGATACTCTGAAAGATTCAAAAAAGATGACAGCGATGTTCCGACCTTAAGAAGAGAAAAAACTTTTGATAATTCTCTAATCGAACAGGAAAGAGAAAACGATAGAACCAATAAAGTACTCGAAAAAGGTATAAAAACTGCAGGAGATCAAAAGAATGGCAGAGTCAGTGCACTGGCCGACAGAAACCAGCCACTGAGAAAATCTCTTCCTTCATTACTACCAAGAAATGAAGAAAAAGATGAATTTCAAACGGAACTCAAAAAGGCTACAAATAGAATAAGAAACGAATTAGGAAATAAAGTTAATTTAAGTGAAAGCAAAACTAGTCAGCTTAATAAATTCAGTATAGAAAAACCGAACCCAACGAAAACCGCAATTCAGGCTAAAGTCAAAGAATCTAGTCTTAAGAGAGGCGTCGCCGCCACGAAGCCGGATGCACAAATCACGAACAACCGGAGGCCTTTAACGAGGACACAAGATGTTATTTCGAAATCGATCACACAGAGCAAAATTACTAAAAACAATGAAATAAATAAGTTTAAAGTTAACACAAAAGAAAATAATAAACCGTTGCCAGACAGAGGACAAGCTTCTGGCAAAGAGTCGACCCCGGAACATTCACCCAATAGGAAACGAGAAATAACAAAGAACAATTTACAACAAAAGTAAGTCGATGTAAAATACATTTCAACTTTAGCAATATTTTTGTCTCGAATCCTCTAACAAAATATTAATATTTCAAAAAATGTTTTAGGCAAAAATCAGCCCCATCTAAGCAATTCTACTTCGGCATGATCGAGAGCGAGCAGTCGAAGCCGCGCGACCACACAAAGGAGTTCCCGGGCCTGGGCTGTCCCGTCATAGAAGAGTTTGACAATTTCCACCTCATTGAACAGAAGCTGCTCAGCTATCGGGAGGAAGATGAATTTGAGAAGTTTAACAAAGAATTTAGAGAAGACTGCAAATTAAGAATTGGTTAGTTTCGTTTTCATGCCGAAGATTGGCCGATGAGGTAGTTTTCAGTAAACACTGTTGTTTGTTGAAATTTATGTGTGA
>QDHC01002199.1:119193-132229 GCA_013186455.1 Papilio dardanus tibullus
AAACTTCGATGTGTGTTCACAAGGAGCGAAAGTCACGATAGCCTGAACTTCAAGGCGATGATATTTTACACAAGTAATGATAATATGATAGATACGGAGCCGTTGGCGGTAGAGACGAAGATATCGGCCGACATATCCGCGGAGTCGTCGCCGCGCTCCGACCCGTCTGCCGACAAATCGGGCGACTCGGGCATCTCCGGTGACCACGCGCACAGCGACCACCGGCTCGACTCCCCGACCAGACAACCTGTGAGTGGAAACATTAGGTGTCTATTTCTTCTCATGCTCCAACTTTATAAGAGATATACAATCAATCAATAAAATTGTACAGCTGCCAGAGCCGGTTGGCGCCAACTGGACGCCGCAGCAAGACTTGGGCGACAGCAGCTCGGAGGGCGCGGGTGGTGTGGCGGGTGAGACGTTGCCAGCGGGCCCGACCACCTACAGCCCGGGCGCGCAGCCCTTCAGCCTCTCGCTGCCGCGGGACCTCCAAGACAAGGTTGGCTGCGGTGCGGCGCGGCTCGTGCGCGGGATATTAGGAAACCATCTAGCTATCTGAGATTATATTTATACAATACAACAGTCTGTACCTATTCATTTTAATGTGGTGTAGATAATACAATATACCAATATAGTCATTTTAATAAGATAGACACGGATTTTATTTTTTTAGCGTCGAAATTTGTTCATCAACTTTAACTTGCAGTCATGTCAACTAGAACACACAACACAACACAACATCAGGAAACAATGATAAGAAACGACAATATCTCAGATAAGCTACAATAAACTGAACACTGAAAATTAATAAATGATTAACGAACAACTAACAAACTAAAATCTCCTAACCTCCCGCGCACGCTGAGGAGGAGTAAGGGTAAAATTACACGCTTACTAACACAACACTACTTCAACTAATCTTTACACTTTTAAATTGGGATGGAGAATATTATTCCCAAATGCTTTGTACTAATGAAATTGTTAAGAATCACTTAAAATATTTAAAGCACGCACTTAAGATCTCAGTAACATAGTAACTACTGTCCAATTGAGAAACGTAATTAAATAGTGTCTCCCTACAGAGTGTAGCAGACACTTTGGTAAAAAGGACAAAACCAAATCAAAGCAAATTATGATTCCCCTTCTCTATTCTGAACTATCTGAATACGCTATCAAATCTGACTCTGAACTTTCGATTCTTGATATTCTCGCATGAATAATTTTATCTTTATTCCTCATCAGCTATATTATAGAACTTTGTGTGCAACCTGCGCGTAGTGTAAAGTGGCGTCGTGCTTGTACGACTGCTTCCAGGGCAAGCAGCTGCAGCAGGGCTTCCACAGTCTGCAGAAGTTGCGCAAGTCGGTGTCGGGCGCGCTGGGCGCAGCGCTCGGCGGCCGCAGGTTCGACATCGAGCACGAGCCGATGCTGGAGGAGCCAGAACAGAATTGGTTCCTTACCAAGTCCGCCCCCAACTCCTTGAGCAACCCCCTGCTGTTCCAACCGCATGGGACGCACGATTTCGATGACGTAAAGAAAGAAACTAAAGAAAAGGTATTCTATTTTACTTTTTTAAGACTTTATATGGTGACAGAAATTCGACCAAATATTCATATGACTGCTCTGAGTAGAAAATAATTTCCACTTCTAGTGATTCTTCACGTCAATGCAAATCGCATACCCGGGAACAATTTCAAGTTAATACACAATTTATGTTGTTATGAACAGGAGGTTCCAAGCGGGTCGTGGCGCGCAGGCACCTCATACATGTCGTGGGGCGGGCACGTTATGTACCTGCCACCTGCGCCACTCGCACACCCTGCGGCCGGCTCCCCCGCCGCGCCCGTGCAGCCGCTCTCGCTACTGGGTCCTCTGGATAGACCCATCAGGTAACATGCAAAAGACACACAGAATAACTCGAATTACAGATGCCAGATAACACAAACAACTTTGTATATAACCATAAATGAAGAAAATGTAAGATATATCATCTAGTCCTGGAATTTAATGTAAGATGATGCGCAGGAGCAAGTCCAGCGGCTGCCTGGAGGCGTCAGCGCGCGCCGCTCGCTCCGCCCGCGCCGCGCTCGCTGGCGAGATGCGCGAACGGGAGCGCTCCGCCTCGCCCGAGCTGGCCCGCGCCGTGCCCGCCACCGTCAGACCAGTGCCCGATGTGAGTACACAATTAGTACTCATAATCAATATAAAATTTCAGCAACACTGATAAAAGCAATCATTTACCGATAGTGGGAATTTCAGAGCGTACATTTTTTTAATTCGTATTTAAATGTGAAAAGGGCCTCAAACCAACTGTTCGGCAATTAACTGTAACCGAATATGTATAATTGAGTCTCACTGTATGACATAAGGCCGCGGCTGCGGGGCGGGAGGCGCGTGTGAGTGCACTTCCCACGCTCGCCTGCACAATTAGCACGCTGCATTTCCGGACTGCGTTTTTGGGCCGTGAGACTGCGTATGCAATACGCTGTCCCATGTCCGTACTATAAAATGTATGAAACGTGTTCTTACTCATGTAAATGAAGGAAATGACAAGTAAACATTAATTATATAGGTATAAGCAAGCGCAGTTGCAATATTTGCAACTGTATATTTTATGTGGCAAAGGAAATATGGTGGATAACCGTACTTTTGGGATTTAACCTTTATTTTGTTCCCACAAACTTATGCCAGTAGTAAACACACGTCAATTGATCAACAACCAGCCTTGTTACACTTAAAATAGTTATAGTAGACTTTACAAAACTTGACATGCGAAGTCTTAATTTGTAATCACGTCTCGTTCGCCAGAGGTCGTTAGTATCAGCTGACATGCTCCTGTCATGTCGCATGAAAACAGCAACCGTGTTCTTAGCCTATCAATATCCTGATCACCATATTGGTGATGTCAAGAAAACAAAGGAACTAAGTTAACAAGAGTGATTACAACAACTCAGAGGAAATGTCAACGATTTTAATTCTTCTTTTTAAATAAAGGCAAAGGACAAATAAAAACAGGGCGTCTTGGCATTATCAGTTTATAAGTAACGCCCCATTCACTCGAGAGGTAAAAAAGCGTTAGTTAGAACAAAATATGCATTTCCATGTATTTGTTCACACGGCGCTTTTAAATTTTTATCGCGCATCGTTAAATTTTGAACGTTGACAAACGAAACAAGAGTCATTTTACAGCGATCGACGTTAAAAATACGCCAACGCCGACGTTAAAAAAGCGCCGGTGTGTTTTAGAAGAAATCATTAAAATGTATCAACAAATATAATAAAATTGGAGTACGCGCATAGTCACTTAATATTCGAATGGCGTGTCAAGGTCAGGCATATCCTTAATGGTCTAGCTTGTTGCAAAAATTAGGCCATAATTCGAATACTAAATTGTGTCACGTAGCCAGCAAATTAGACTATGATATATTCGCAATATTAAGGAACAATATAAGTATAGAACATAGAATACCTACGAGTACGTACTTATGTTATCCTGGTAGCTGGTAATGACCCTCGTTTAATAATGATATTTTTCTATCAAATTAAATAAATATTACAATTAAACCTGGATAAGCCAGAAGTCTATATAATCGAGAGTCATATAGTCCCGACGAGCTACCTCCATAAGCGAGAAACTTGGATTAGAGAGAAACCTCTATAAGCTAGACAAATATCGCGATCCCTTGGACTCTCGTTTATCTACAATAGTTTCGAGTGTACTTCAATATAATAATTCATATTTCTATTAAATAATTATAAAGTCACCCCTTAGGCGGGTAGGCTCTGCGGCCTTCGGTGGGGGCAGACAATGAGCTGGTGATGATGACTATAAAACAGTGAATAAATTCGTATCTTACGTAAATCTAATA
This sequence comes from Papilio dardanus tibullus, assembly GCA_013186455.1. NCBI lineage: Eukaryota > Metazoa > Arthropoda > Insecta > Lepidoptera > Papilionidae > Papilio > Papilio dardanus. The sequence goes on from QDHC01002199.1 coordinate 123,063, forward strand.
CAAACATCTCGTTTACCTTACAACTTATCGAATGAGTACAAAAAGCATTTGTACACTCATTATGTTGACATAACACATTAGTTGCTAGTGTTGTACAATACTGCATACACAGGGATGATGTAGTCATCATGGGTATAGCTAGAAAGACCATACTTCGATTACCATATAAATGGGAGCTGCCCTGTAGACCTAGATCATCGGCTGGCGTAGGTTTTCAGCATTTATTTTCTATTTCTACGGCTTCATTAGACAGATGTCACGCAAAACAAAGCCTTATAAACTCGGTCTAATGAAGAAATAGAGTAAATGACTACAGTATTGTCACATACCTTATACGTAGACTACAAGATTTCTTGGTAGACCTGTTATTCCTGGCTTAAATATGATTTTTTGTAATGTATTCAAATCCATTTTTAAATATAAAAAAAAATAAGAGATAGTATCAAACTTCTTTATTACCATCCCGCTTATGAAATATGTGTAAAATAAATAAAAATCTCACTTTCATAACACAATACGTAACAATAGAAACAACGTAAGATGAATGTCAGTTAATTAATGTGATAATTGTTACTTAATAATAAAGTGTGTCGTGTGAAGCAGCCTTTATTATATTAAGGGAAGGGGGGTATGGCGCCGCGACGTCTCCACCGCACGTGGACATCATGTCACCCATGTCATTGATAATCTGGCAGTGCTAGCGAACGCACGTCGTCTAACCTTTTGTGTATTTGTGCTCGGCTTCGGCTACAGATTTTGGTACGTAAATACGATTATTTTTTTTAATTTTCTACCTTTAGAAGACTTTAGTTAAACTTTTCCTTGGAATAAAATATTTTATTAACTTTAAGCTTTTGACAAAAAATAAACACAATCATCCTTATTCCGAAAAAATGTATAAAGTGCTGCGATAAACGAGGACCAATAAGTCGTCGATAATACGGATAAATGAGGACACTCGGAACTAAATAAGACAGACCAGGGGTCTCATTGGACCGAATTATGTATCTTAAGAAGTACCAGGAACAAGGATGTTCTGTATTTGGGAATAAATTTTATTAATGTACCAAACGTAGAAAGTACAACAGTAATAACGCTGATTCTCGTTTCGAAATAAAGCGGAATGTATTCGTCCTTTGACATTTCTATAAATCGAAAAAAACCTATGTTTAATAAAAAAAATAGTCATAGTCGTCACCGTCAATGTTATAATGTATGCAGCAACGGTTAGGTTTAGCGGGAAAGTTGCTAAATGCATGCGCCGGTGCGCTCAATGAGATGCGGCGCAAGTAAAAGTGCTTCCGTAAGACTCTAAGCATTTCTGCATTTATTACGGACTACGGACCCTCTAAAGAGAAATCTTGCTAGACCAAACTTTTATTATTTTTAACGTATATTATTCTCTTAAACCGTATATAAAGCTGGTTGTTAAAATAATTTGTTCCTGCAATTTTATTTCTCATTATAGCACATCGTCGGGTCTTTCAGAGACCCCACGGAGTTTTCATGGCGCTAACAATGACCTTTTGCACTTACACTTTTGTCTTATCTTAACGATATGAAATCGTCTACTTAGCATGTTTCATACAAAATCCTAGCAGATTACTAGACTAATGAACAAGTTACGTGGACTTGCTAGTTTGTACAATCTAAAGCCGGCTACAAAGTTTAACTGTGCGGTTAAAACTGACGTAAACACGTCAATTCGATTCAGTCGAACTGTACAGGGGTATCCAAAGTAACTTTCAATCGATATCGCCGATGAAATCAACAAAAATGTATGAAACTGAATGACATTCGATAAGTCATGTGATCGTCACGTGTGAATCGAAAATCATTGTCAGTTTCATACATGTTTGACGTTCGCTATAGAATCGCTTCGTAGCGAATGCACTTTTTTTTATTATACTAAGTGGCAAACGAGCAAGCGACCACCTGAACTCGCTGAAATAGCGAAGCGACCGCTGCCCATAGACATCAACAATTGTAGATGCGTTGCCTACCCTTAATCTTCGGAGGAGACGCACAGCAAGCGGATAATTCCTCTCCATATGAGTCCCCTCCCCCGGAAAATTCACTTCCCCTTCCCATCATTTCCTCACAGGAAAAGGATAGGAAGGGAAAGCGGATTAAAAATTAGCACGATAACGCCCCTGTTCTCCGTTTTGCCTACACACATCAGTAACTACGCAGTAAAACTGTGCAGGCCTGTAGCCGGCTTAAGGATAATTAAAGTAACATAAGTTAATTTACAGATACATTATAGCTCAAACTCAATAACGCACGTCTTATAACTAGACCAATAATCATTGTGTTGGTAATAAACCATTGTTATGAATGCGTGCTTATTCAGGACTTGTGTTGAGGTCGTCCTTGTGACGTCATCGCACGCTACTGCCTACTATTACGTATTGTTTGTTTTGTTATTAGTGTCATGTTACTTGTTTTATAGTTGCAGTAAATAGTACAAGTATTTAAGTACAGTCGAACCGGGATAAGAAAGAGTCCAAGGGACCGTGATATTTGTCTGGCTTACAGATGTTTCTCTCTAATACGACTTTTTCGCTTATGGAGGTAGCGCATCTGGACCATAGGATGACTGTCGCTTATACAGGTTTCTCGCTTATAAAGTTTGACTGTATAAGCAAATATTTTCTATTATTCTGACACATGTCAATACTCATGTAGTTTTTAAATAAAGTTTTGTAGTACATTCTTGTAGGCTCAGTTTTTAGAAGAAAATACTTGGTTCGATGCCAGCTTAAAGCAACTAGTATGAAGGTTTTGTGAAATCTCTTTAATAAATGATTGGCTATCCAACTAACAACGGATTAAAATTCTGATTTTTTTATACGTAGTTTTATCGCTAAATATATATAGCTTTTAATTTTATATTTTGTTTACCACGAGATTATTGCAATGACAAAATCGGTAAAATTGTTTTTACCTGCATTTATTGTATGAATACTGTAGCAATTTATGTTGATTATCAAACAGGTCCTTTGTAGAGATATAAAAACCTTGCTTTATACGTTTGATAATCTCATCATTGACAGATATTAAACATTGCATTTAAATGTAGGAATTTATTATTTTTTTCTAAAGGACGTCTGCATTTGCATCATGTATCATTATTTATTCAAATATAAATACTACAATAAACGGTTTTTGATTATAATTCGATCTTTGCAGATCAATGTTTAACGGAAATAATAACTAGTTTAATCTTTTGTGTTTTCTAAATTGCGTTAATACATTTCTAACAAAGTCTATAAGCAAACGAGCAATTGGCAACCTCTTATCCTAGCAACATCCTTTTATAGTTAACCCAAACTATTGAACATTTTTATTTTCTATTATTGTATTTAATCCATTCTGCATAGATATCGGAACAAACTTTAACTTTAGGGCTTTATTAGATGTCACGCAAAAGACGGCCTTACGCCGAAGTAAAATATCCGTTTCGGACTCGGTGTAATAAAAACCGCGCTGTTAACACCATCATTAATCTCGCTACAGTTTTAATAATTTTGTTTCGTTTAAAACCTCATTATGCATTCAGTATTTGATAAAGCGAGAATCCTTTTAAAATTCGATAAATTTATTGTTTTTTTTTCTTCAATATCGGAGCAACGACCTTCGCTTTAAGGTTTCCTTCGACCACTGATGTCATGTCTTAATATAATCTTTAAAACACATCGGTTATAACTGCTAAAGTATCGAATCATACCATTCATATTTTTATACTCAACAAACAGTAGAATTAAGAAGCTTCCCTGACAAAAGCGTTGTTCGCACTATGATAGTATTTTATTCGACTAACTAGTAATTTAGTAACTAAATCCGCTTTTTTCCAAAACGAGAATCAGCGTTTTTTACTGCTGTACTGTACGTTTGGTACTGGTACATTCATAAAATTTATTCCAAAATACAGAACATCCTTGTTCCTGGTACTTCTTATGATATATAATTTGGTCCAATGAGACAACTGGTCTTTCTTACTTAGTTCCGAGTGTCCTCCAGTATCGTATAATCGACAACTTATTGGTCTTCGTTTATCCCAGTACTTCATGCATTTTTCGGCATAAGGGAGAATGTATCCGAACAGCAACATTATAGTAGAGTAGATTAGTAAATCCTATGTTCAGATACTCACTACTAGCTACTCTACTAAAATACTATCCTGGTGCGAACAAGGCTATAACGTTGGTGTAAGCAGCTTACTGTAAATGACATATTTGTCATATTTTCAACTTAATAACTTAAGTGTGACCTTTTTAAGTGAGGAAATAATACGTGTAAAGCTTTCAAACTTTCCCTAAACGAAACGGATTACGTTCGTTGACAAATCTTAACATAAATTATGGAAATCTGCTTTTTAATATTCATAAAAGGGTCTTACAATGTCTAATATTACGTGTTACGTCGAATGAATACTGATTTGATAAGATTTTTATCATAATCATAAATTAATAGCATTAGAAACTATTCATAAGTAAGTAAAATATTTTAACTTATGTGTATTCACGCAGAATGCGCGCTAGTCGTGGAGTTGCGGAAAATGGAGCGCATCATGGATCGAACCTTTAATATTTTAGATTTTGCCCGCAACTAAAAAACTTGGTAATTCACCTAATAAAGTAAACTACTAAACTAACTATACCTAAAGTATTAACGGTAAATTCTAGTAATTACTACGAAATAATTTGACAACTAAATCAACGTAATAACAACTTAAATTAACGGAGGATTCTATCCTAGGACATTTTACTAGTTGTCAATTTCAAAACGCACGCTAACAAAAAACGTAATTTATAACTGACACTAGACAGCTCTGTATTATAAATTGCCGCTTTGACCGACATTTTATGAATTCGTTAGCTTTATAATTTGTAAATTATAAGATAATGTAATTTTTAAATTATACAGTGTTTATTACAAAATTACATACAATTCGTAGATAATGGTGTTGCTATGATAATTTAATATTATTCTCAATTACAATCAAACATGGATAAGCAAGAAAGCTCAGAAAGCGACACTCGGATTAGAGAGAAACCTCTTTAAGTGAGACATATATCGCGGTCCTTTGGATTCTCGCCTGCCCAGGCTCGACTGTATTACAAATATTTTTCTTCACTTTATAATTCAAGATATTTTACTCAAATCTGAAGCTCCTTAGTATATACAAAATTACTTTTTCATATTCGTGGTACGAGCAATGCGGAATCAACACTTTACACAGGTGTTAGATTCGGGTCGATGAAACAAGTGCGTTGTATCGTAACTACGCACATAGCAATGAGCAACAACGATCTCATTGCACGTAACTTTTAATTCAGATAATTAAGAAGCTACAACAAATCTTTCAAACGTATCTGGAAATTTATCTACATTTACCAAGTTAATTTCAAATAAATAATGCTAGTATTATGTCATCTATTAAAGTAGATAAATCTTTCTAATATTATAAACGAAAGTTACGATGTTTGTATGAAGATATCTCAAAAACGGCTTAACGGATCTTGATGAAATTTTGCACTGAAGTAGAACATAATCTGGAACCGTCCATCACATTCTACTTACTATGTTTTTTAATTCCGCATTAACGGTAGCTGGTAGTAACTACTACAATAATACGTTTGAAATCCCAAGAGACATGACTTGACTTGATAGCAGTCACAATCCACCACGTATCCAGGACAGCTATGGATAGAGACCTCTATTGTTTATGTCACATGACCATAAAAATAGAGGTCACATTTACTAAACGTATAAGATCAATTATGGCTTATAACTTCGGCAAAGAGACCGAAATAGAGATGGAATCGGGCGACGAGTTTCCAGTTACTAGGAGACCATAATTGTAGTAGGAACATATGCAGTATTACTGTAAGCCTGATTTAGTAAGCTATTGAATTGACGTAGCTTATTGTTGTCACAGGATGTGATTTTATAGTTGACTCCTTTTGTGTTACTATTATTTGTGATCGAAACGCAACACAGCGATTCAATCGCGGCAAACTACTTGTATATTCTATAAATTATTGTTGCTTTTTGTTATTGAAAGTAATTATGTAATATTTTGTACAGATATACTTAATTACGATTTAAATTAACAATTTAGTGTCGCTTACGAAAGCGAAGGAAGGCGTTTGTTTAGTTGGAACACATTGTGTAAATACCATTACTAAACCGACAAACACAAAGATGTCCTCTACAAAGTAACCATTTTAAACTGATACCTAGCTCATTTTATCTTCAAAGTAGTTGTTTGTAAGACGTTGTATAAAGAGGTCTGCGTTATTTGGTACTTATGGCGCCTCATAGTCGTTCTTACAAGCATTAGTGTATTTGCCAGGTCGTTGCAAAATTTGCTCTGAATTCCATTTTAAATATCTTATTAACTCTTTAACTTGCAGTTTCAATTTTGAACAAAATATACGCTTAAAGAGTTAATTTAGAGTTAGTTTAACAGGCTAATCATCAACCCCTTTTATTCCGAAAAAAATATAAAGTAATGCGATAAACGATGCCGTCGATTATACGACACTGGAGGACATTCGGAACTAAATAAGATAGACCAGGGGTCTCATTGGACCAAATTATGTATCATAAGAAGTACAGGGAACAAGGATGTTCTGTATTTTGGAATAAATTTTATGAATATACCAGTACCAAACTTAGAAAGTTCAATTTTATTTCCTAAATTATTAATATTTAATAAGTAAATACTTTAAACATCTTCCAATTATAAACACGTAATAGATTGCCGTAAAGACACAAACAATAACTAGCGCCTCGATAACATAAAATATAATTAATAAGCGTGCATTGTTTGCAAATGAGAAGAGGAGGTGAAGGCGTGCTGGCGAACGTGTCCGCGATCGCACCTCACTAATACCTCTATAATTATGTTTTCGTGACTTATTTGTTGAACAAAAGACTGACGAATAACACATTTAAGGAGGCAAGATACCTACAATCTCGTCTTATTTGTTTTCTTACCATCTCTTCCTTAATTTGCGTTTATGAAATGCTGGCAGAGGCGGATTATCCCTAAGGCAAACTAGGCACATGCCTAGGGGCGCGTAGTTATAAGTGGCGCGTGAGCTCAGAATTTTTAAATAAATACAGAAAATTACATATCGACGATTAAGAACTAAATGCTGATCTATAATGTAAAACTATAAAAGATTATATTGCAAGCATTGATACACTCGTAAACACGCCGGTACAGGGATGCGGAAAAAGTGATCGCCTAGGGCGCCCTGGACCTTTCATCCGCCACTGAATGTTGGAAATAATATTGGTCGTAAAATATTACAAGCCACACTCCAAGTTCCGACTTCTGGGCTTCTTTCTAGATCATTCTTATTTCCAAACAGTTGTTAGCTGTGCGTGCGCAATCTAGATGCACGTGCTGCTCGCGGCGCAGTGATACCATCTACGGGACGATGTTTACACTATTTTGACATAACGCTACTCCGGCATTAACATTTTTGACATTCCACTTGTACGAATGAGGCATGAGAAAATGACTTGTTACCATTAGATTAGGTATACGCTTAGTAAATTATACTTTTTGGTTATTCTGATACAGATAGGGCAAAAGTAATTTTCTAATTAGTACAGTATGGCATTGGCGCATTGCAGTAGGTTATATGGAATGACATTTGATTTTGGCGGGAACCGGGTAAATGTAGTTATCCTTTCATTACAATATTACGCCACCGTTTGTGCATGCGTAGCTACAAGACCCGATCCTGTATTTGTTGTGCACACAGAGAAACTAGATTCTTTCAGGCTTATTACGTCCGAATATTATTTTAAAACATCCTGTAATATAATAGCATAAGACAATAAGCAATATAATAATACTATGATACTAATTGCTACTTCTAATAATAATCAAAGGCTTTGCTCATGCGCGTAAATAATTAAAAAATGATTAAAATAATTAAAAAATACTCCATGCACTTGCGCAAACCTCAGTTTGTTACGCAAATAGGATGCTTCAGATCACAATCTGTTAATGCGAATATTGCATCCTCACTGCGCTATACAAATAATATAAAAAAAGACTATTAATGTGGGAGGAAATAATTGCTCACTGACTTTATACGAGTACACGTTAGTTATTAGTGTCTTAAGTAGCTATAACTAAGTCCGAACCTATATCAATAAATGGTTGAATTTTAAAACACTTCTTAACTATTTTAGAAAACATAATAATATTTATTTTATAATCAGCTACCTATAGCTTACTCAACACTTCTGTTTCTATTTTCTAGTGTTCAGATTGCCCTACCTTAAAATTCTACACCGTTAACGTTAAGTTGTTTATGTCATAACGTTGTTTCAACAAGAAATGTTACGATTAATTAATTTTTATTACGTCTATAAATAAACAAAGCTTTTGAAACATGTTACAAAAATATCTCGTCCTCACGCAATATTTCTTAATTACTTAATTTCATTAGTATCTGTACGTTACGTGCATGCGCATTATCGGAGCATCAACGAGTTCACACGCTCTAAATCCTACATTTACCGCGGTTTGTAACAAAGAGACGTTACCTGCGTCGCTACCACATATTGCTTTACTGAATTCAGGTTACTAATGCGTCACTAAATAGGACATTAATCACTTTGTAGGCGCATAATTCAACCAAACTTTTGCTTGATAGTTTTAATTCGTATTATTTAACTTTTTTACCACTTTGCAATGACTTCTAAGCATTCTATGTGATGAGTAATGTAAATGTGCAGCGCAATCAGAGCAGCGGCGTTGGCGCTGGCAACAGAGGCGGCGGCAAACGGTTTGCGTTCCAATCGACGGTGCGGCGACGCGAGCGGCGGCGGGTGGCGGACCGGCTGGCTAGAGACGCGGAGCTGCGCGAGCAGCAACGAAAGACAGAACTGGAGGCCATGAGGAGGTACCGTACATTACTTGAAGCCTTACCGAAGTAGAAAAAACCTAACTTCAATTCTCAGTTTTATTCTGCACCATTCGAACAATGATCACGACTTCTAGTACTACCACTATTGTTGTAAGGGCCTTTTTTCTATTTATATTGTGCACAACAAATGCAGGTTCGGGTCCTGTGGCACAACCTACCCTGTAACTACGCATGCACAAAGGGTGGCGTAATATTGTAATAATG
>QDHC01002199.1:132430-145262 GCA_013186455.1 Papilio dardanus tibullus
CGGCGCGCGTGTACCGCGACTGGGCGGCCGCGCCCGTGCTGGCTCACACGCACGCACACGCGCACCCGCCCGCCTGCGCCACCATCACGCATGCGCACGGTAAATTTTACTGACATACAGTAATCTAACAATAAATGACATAGCAACCCGTAGTAACAAAATGTATTATAAATCTGGTACGCAACTTAACCTAAATGACTAACTGACTGGTTTGTGGTTCAATAAGTCTGGGAGTGTCCGTGCGGTAGGTCATGTTGTCGGCGCCACATTATGCAAGTAGAGCGGACGTCCATTAGCGCCTCGCCCACACGATACACATCCTACATTTACTTTGAGTTTTTAATTTACCATTTTAACAACTCGGAACTTACCTCAGTTACGGAACACAAAAAGTTGAAATCACCTTTCCATTGTTATGGCGGCCACCTATTATTGTTTGCGTTATGTTATGTCGTACTGCGAACATCTCAGTGGTCATTGTGAGTATGCCAGGTGTGGAGTCGGAGGCGTTCAGCGGCAGCCCGCGCTCCGACAACTACCGGCTGGAGTTCGCGCGCGGCCGTTCCCCCCGCACGCCGCGCGCGCCTCGCCTCGTGCCCGCGCCAGCCTCGCCCTCCTCATCCGGCTCGGAACTCTCGCTGCGAGCACTACGAGTCAGGTAGACAACTACCTACTTTGTTACTTCTACTTCCTGAGAGCCTCCAATTGCATCGTTTACCTGACAGCATTAGAAAGTAGAACCGTAGAAGTCGTTTGTTTTCGATGTTATGACGTACAAATGCTTTCTAATATAGGCACTAAATGCACGAACCCCGCTTGCACTAAACTTAATATGGTATTTGTAGTTTGTAGTGAAGCTAACAATTTTGTGTGTTCCCAAGGTGGTGATACCGAGTAGTGCCTTTATAACCACTAACTGCATACCAGGTTACAGGTAAGAGCCTTAAAAATAAGCTTTAATTGTGACTTTTTACTTGGAAAATTTGTGCCCAAGTATGAATATTTCAAAATCACATTGATTCGAATTGAAATCAATATTATTGTGTGTTATAGGGAAAGTGGAGGGGAGTCAGAGGAGTCCCCCCTCGCGAGCAAGTTAACCTCGGGCCCCGCGCGCGCCTCTATCGCCATTCGCTGACCAACCGCCGACGAGGCAACATCGGATTTTACTTTTCTATCCCAACTTACTTAAGTTCAATAATTTTGTAAAAAATATATTAATTAAAAATTCAAGTTTCACAAAAAGCAATACTTAATAAAAAATAAACCAGATTTTTACTGGTCATTTTAATAAAATTATAAATAAACTTTAATAATTATGAAGAGACAAATATTATATTTTTAAGTTTTTAACATCTAGAATTAGTATAAATAACTATTGATAGATTTTTCTAAGTTTTTTTTATATTGTGAAAATTAAGTTTATGTATCGTAAATAAGAATTGCAATAGACATCGTCTTCCACACGTGAGCGAACACTGGAGCTTTAATATAGTCTGTAATTGTATCTATACTAACTTAATATTTTATATACGTAAAAAGGTGCTAAGTTTTAGATTTTATAATGTAAGGTTTATAGAAATACTTTATTTTATGTATCTATATTACTTTTAATTCATAATTTAAAGAGATTGTTAATTTGTAAGCCTGAATACATACAACAAAGACTTGTTAATCTACCCGACATGCAAGTTTCTTCAAAACACCTATTGTCCTATGGTATAATGTCCAAGTATTTGAATAGCGGGCGTATAAAAAACCAACAAACAAATATGGTAGGTAATAAAAATTACAAATACAATATACAAATTACCGTGGGTTTCCCTGCAAATACACATGGCGTATGTTGGGTGTTAATTAGAGTGACGCAAATCTTTGTTGTTTGTCCCTTCATCGGAGACGCAGACGGAGTCGGTCAGCTAGTACTCGTATGTATAACGTCGATAGTCTGAACTGGGTCAGTGGAGTGGTAACCGTCTGACTGTAATGTTTACCAGCCGACAGCCTGCTTTATTATTCATGTACAATCGATATTGATTTAAATTGACCTATACACATTTAACAAGATTCTATCATGGTTAAAGACTTTGTACCAAATGTTTCCGTTAATTCAACTTTGTTGTTAATAAACAAATCATAAAAACCTATAGAAAATTGCCTTAATATTATAAAATCATGGATTAAGAAATTATTTGCGAAAAGTTTTTACAAAATATTATTTTTTCACATGCAAGATTGTAGAGAACCTTTTTGCTATTTCAATCTTGAACAGATTAATAAAAATCATAGACAAAACTTGAAGTAGATAATAAAAAGTATTAGTAAAATATACTAAATGTGCAATACACAGTACTTATAAAATAATAATCGCTCAAAACTATATGTATTCTTCACTAATCAAAGTTATGATAATTGTTCCAACGAGCAAATTATATTATGAATTTATTAACATATCAAATAAGATGTAAATATAAAATAGTTGCAAATTATTGTATAAAATGATTTATGACATATGTAAAATGAAATAATAAATGTATTTACATAATTTTTGTAATTTCTATAAACCCTTTTTTTGTTATTAAAATTATTTCCTTGTAACGAAAAATACTAATAAAGGCTAAAAACAAACACATCCACACCCTTTCTGAAACAGAACCAACAAAGGCGTGTTCGCGGCTAACAATGGCGTCATTAAAGAAAACGTAATAACTTTCCTGTAATTATTGGACTAGGGCAACGGCCTGGACGTGGTGAAATAATAAAAAAGAAATAAATTTACAACAGGATTTTGAATTACATCGATGCTTTAAAAGTATTATTTTCACAGTTCTGTAAGCAAAGCGTCAATGTAACGAAGGCCAAGCGGTCATAGAAATTCTATAGGTTAGACATGCGCAAAGGTGTTTTATTAAAAAAAGGCTTACAACTTTTGGAGGGAATTATTCGGTCTCGTGAGCTACAGAAGCGTGGTGTTTCTTTTAACATTAAAAATATCAGTGTTGCCAAGTTTTATACTTCTGTAATAAAAGACGTAATCTTTAAATATTCAACAACTTTATTATAATTAAAAATAATATTTATAAATCCGTTAGTCTAGCCATTCTTGACACTTTTATCACGTTTAAATACATGGAATACACCAATGTGGCGTGATCACAACACTGGCGGTGGAAGCATCTCCCCCTGACTCCAGCCCCCCTCGGTATCCACCACGGCACTACCCGGCGTACACCTTCAGGTGCCACTTTCTCTCCGAGGTGCAGGAACCATCGTCGGCCCCCGCGGTGTTGGTGCCGGTGACCGTGCGGTCCCCAGCGCCGCGGGGAACACCTCCGCCGCGGATAGTAGTGTCTCCACCGGGCAGGACCATGGCCGATGATAAGCGGAACAGTGGACTCCGAGAGACCCTGGAGGATAGGGACCTTAATAGCTTGAATCATCATGTGCAGGTAAGATGTGTTCCTAGCATTTAGTTTTTACAAGTTTTCAGGCAGAAAAAAAAGGAAGCGCAATTGCTATTTGTATTATTTAGAAAACTAAGCCTAGTTCGAATAATTTTTACAAAATGTGTGGCGATAAATTAATCAACTTTATGAAAACATTTAATAAAAAAAATGTAAGAAAGCTTGTCGCGAGGAAAATCACGCGAGCGAACACGAGTTGCGTGACAACGCACGGGTAGAAGGGTTGACCGGAATGGTCGCTGCCGCCCGTCGTTATTGAATATTTGACCTGACGCTTTATCTCACAATCTTTGTTCTATTACCATATTTCATGCGCTGTAAGACTTGTAATTGAACCTAAAATAAATTTCAGGTGTTCCCATGAGCACCACGGAATTTGTTGTTATAAAATACTTTTTCTACTTTTAGAACTTAGCTAACGATATTATTATTACGTTGTTGAACATTTTAAAATTTAACTATAAATGTACAAAACTATTACATTTTTAAAGACTCCTGAAATTTTTTCTTAACCTAGAGCTTCATTAGACCGATGTCACGCAAGAAACGGCCTTATTCCGAAGCAAAATCTCAGTTTTTATCGCTAACTCGGTGTTATGAAGACCTAGTTTTACGTTTAAATCTACATAGGATCATTGCCGTACTTTCGCTAGAGTTTATTTTATTGTGATTCAGATAGTATGGGACGACATAATCGGGGAGCCGGAGGGCACGCGCAGCCCGGAGTGCGCGTGGCGCTTGAGCCGAGCGTGCTTCGTGCGCGCGCGCAACGCGTGCTACACGCTGCTGGCCGTGCTCGCCGCGCCGCCTTGCGCCTTGCTGCTCGGCTGCGGGTTCGCTTGCCTCGCATTCGAGGTAACTGTTAACAGTGAGCTAGGCAAAGCCAAGGCTCCAGCTGTTCAGAGTTACGAGTATAACACCTATACAAAGTACAAGCACGGAGAAATTCGTCTGACGATGTTTAAAACCTTGAATATATGTACCTATTAGCATAAGAATTCGATAAGAATAGTTTCACCCCCTACAACTAACTCCTAACGAGTTTTGATAAATTCTGTTATTTGTGAAAACCCACTTTTTGTGCCAACTTTTGCTGATGTAAAAAAAAACGGACACCTGTATATTTTTTCTTATTTCGTCTAGGTCAGTAACGATTTTTTTTTTTTTTGAGATTTAATAGTTAACGACAATTTGGTTAACGATGAGAGCTTGCCATAGACATTCGTTTTACTGTTATGACTTATTTGGAGAAATGTTCGGATTTCACTAAATTACATTTATTACAAGAGTTGTGTTTTACATTCGGAACCCAGAGGGAAAAAATGTTCTACCGAATATTACCCCTGTATTAAAAAATTGGTCCATGTAATGGGGATTCCGAAAAGGTATACATGAGCAAGCAAGGCCGAAGTTAAACAGGCAGGTTTCAGTTGAGGTCGAGATTAAATAACAGTAGGGAAAGAAATGCAAGGAATTTATAACATTGCTTGTACTCGTATGTGAATGTCATATGAATAAACGTCTCAAAAAAATAAATCAAGTCACGTATGGTCATGTTGTACATTTATGAATTTGTAAAATCCACAAGGACGAAGTTGCGGGCGACGGCTATTTAAGCATTAATCATTTTTTTTAATGTTTGGAAATGCATTTCTGCATCCCCCGCCCGTTTCAAGTGCGGTATGTAAGACTCGCCAACCCATAAGGGGCGGGAATACCTACTAAAAGCCAACGATGCTTCACTGATCGCTTGTTAACTGCGTTGTAAGGACATTCGTGGAATCGTCCGCGACTGTCGGCACCGTTATCTTAGGCGGACCTTACACCAAGGGTCAGGTGCTTAACCTAACCTAATCAATAACAAATGAAAATTAAAGAAAGATGAATTAAAAACATTAGATAGATAGATAAGATTAGCCAACATATATTTTATTTTCTTTTTCTTTTATTTCCAAGTTCCAAAGTATTTCTTTTGTTTCCCTTTCTTTGATTTTCATTTTCAACTCTTCCGCATGTATACGTCTTTTATGATCCAACTCTTCTTCTAAAATTTGTATTTTTAATAAATTTATTTTGTTAATATACTCTTTTCTCATTTGTATCATACTGGGTTCACACATTGATGTATGATTCATCTCTATATTATCTTTAGTTACTATTTTATCTATTTTTTCTATGTCAGAAGTAGTTTCCGGACTTTCAGAAAAACTAATCTGGGAATTTCGAGATATTAAATTTAAATCCGTATCTGGATCACTGTTGTTCCAGGCATCATCATTATCATCCTCAACTGTCATATTTAAATCTGTAAAAAAAATATACAGACAAATTGAGAACCTCCTTTTTTGGAAGTCGGTTAAAAATAATGAATTATTAACATCACTACATAGTATAAAACAAAGTGGTTTTCTCTGTCTCTTATCCCTATGTATGCTTATATCTTTAAAACTGTAACGAAGGTTAGTTGCTAAGAAGTCAAGACATTTGCCTCCTTTATACTATCTAGCCATCATGGAGGTTTCAGCCACCATTACAAAACTATGCAACAGATTTTGATGCGATTTCTTTTAATAGATAGAGTGATTGAAGAGGTAGGTTTGTATGTATAACTAGCGATCCGCCCCGGCTTCGCACGGGTGTAATTATTATTATGACTGTATAAAACTTTCAGTTTTTCTGTAGTGTATTTAGTAACAGCATTACACCCATGCGAAGCCAGGATGGGTTACTAGTACTAAATAATGCTTTATTATATTCATTTATTCAGGGTAAAGACCTTGCTATTTTCTGTCAATTACTAATTTGGTAAGTAAGCACATCTCCAATAAGTAAGTGGCCACAGTCATAATAAGCTATTAATAACTTCAGATTTTAATTTGTATCATGCAAAATTACCATATTATGAATAATTTATGATGAAATGTGTTTGTACTATACTCTGCTTAACTCTTCCGGGTATACTGGTGTGATGTTATTTTATGATATATCGTCGGCTTAGTGCAAGAACTCATTAAGTGACCAATGCACAAACCGAGTAATCAGTTAAGTAGTTTTAGTAATATTGAATGCTCATTTTTACCATAAGTTTTACTCAGTTTAGAGTCCAAACTATAAAAGCTAACAACGAGTGAGTTTTTGCATTATATATATCTCATCAAGGCGAGTTCATAGCTGTTATTAATTGTATATAATGTTTTTTTGCAGTTAATAAGTTCTTGCACTAAGCCAACAAAACACAAAATATATTATAATTACACTTATTGGTTTAGTTATAGGAATATAGGATTAGAAAACTGAAAATATTCACCATTACCATCACTGTCAGTGTCCAATTTAATATTTGCTAAACTATTTTTATCAATTGCTATGACTTTAGCATTAGGTATGTCTATGTGTTCCATTGGTTGATGTCCACCTGTCAAAGATTGATCATTTTTTTTATTTTTTGCATCTCGAGCTTTTGCCTTCATATTGTACCACAGCTTTCTGAGTTGTTTAACTGCGGCCTGTAAACAGAACAATACGACTCTTTGAGCATAGAAATAAATAAAAAAGCACCAAGAGTAACAAGCACCAATGGCTCCAGTTAACAGCTTTCTCGCCCGTTTTCGATGTAAAAATTAGTAAATTAAAATTGGTAATTTACAGCTTTAATAGCTGTAAAAGTTTATTATTATAATATTGTTTAAATTATGGTCATTTGCTACTTGAAGTCCTGTGGAAGACAACTCACCTGCACCTTGTTCTTGCTTGATCACTGTTGCACCTGTGTGTAAATTGACCCTCCAACCAAGTATAGGTAATATTTTAGCCGAAAACACAACAAACAAACATATCAAACTCATAAGTTTGTATATTGTGTCATTCCTTTTATATTATTATAAGTGAGTACAGGCTTGCGGACATAAGGCTTGTTATGTAGAATATAACATATTGTAGGAGAAAAGTGTTATGCAATAGGTACTTACTTTTTGATAAACGATTGGAGATGAATTAAATTCATGTTGTATTCTCATCCATGCCTGCCTTTTTCTTAGAACATTTGTACCATTAGTTTTTTTGCATGATAAAATACGATCATACTTGTTAATTAACTTAAGAACTAAATCTTTTTCCAGACAGGAAAACGGTTTTTTTCTATCGCAATATATTTCACTCATTTTAAAACAAAGGACACTCGCAGAAATATCATGATAAATATTGACAGTCAAAATAAACAATCAGATCCTGTCAGATCCATGCAATTTGTAGAAAGAGAAAGGAACAGAAATGGTAATAGCGTATATGGTAGAGAGGGACAAAAAATGATATTTACGTACTTCATAGCTACATTGTGTATGCAACACATTACGGCTTTAAACTGATAATATCATGTCTTTTGGCCGTTGCCTGGGACGTATGAAAAATTTGTTTACCCAAAAAACGGTTGGAGCACCACAATCCCATATGATCTTCACAAAAAAATCGCACGCGGAGAAAGGGACCAAAGATCTATGCCACTATCTTTGTCTTGTACCTATATTTGGTATAAATGTGTCTCACTCGCTGTCAGCTTGAGGCATCGATATCAGATCTGGTTATCTTTATATGTATCTCAACATGCCTCGGTTTCATTAAACCGAGTTCGCGATAAAAACGGACACTTTGTTTCGGCTTAAGCCATTTTTATTGCAAACTTGGTCTAATGAAGCAGAGGCAACAGAAACATTTTAATTCAGACGTGCTATACTGTATCACACTTATACTAAGCATTTGCATTTAAGTAGGTAATATGAATTTCTAGTTTATTTATGTGACACACTCGTTTGTAAATACTAGTGTTCGTACTGAAATATTAGCATAAAATTGTTGTAGGCGCTATTAAAATGTCACGAATGTTATTTTGTGTGGTAAAGCGACGAACTCTATTTCTACACAGTTACACGTAATAGTAAATCAATATTCTAACACGACTTCCACGAAATTTTCAATATGAAGGAACAATAAAAAGTTAAATATAAAACTGTCCCCCTGTCAGACAAACATTTAGATGACAATTATCTCTTCCAGCAAATCTGGTGTTCGACGCCGTGCCTGAGATGTGTGAAGGTGTACTTCGCGTCGCTACGGGGCTTGGTGCAGGCGTGCATGGCCGCGACAGTCGCGCCAACCATGGACGCGCTCGGCCACGTTTGTCGCCACATACGCGTGAATTATAGACAGGACGCAACCGAAGATAGGGACTTACTAATAATTTAATTATTATATACAGAAATTATAACTGAATAAGTAGCACCAAATTTTAACTAAATAAATCACCGCCAAGTTTTTATTTCACCGTCAACTCGCTTTCCTATGGCTTCATTAGAGCGAGTTTACGAAAAAAACGGAGATTTTGCTTCGGCGTAAGGCGATTTTTTGCGTGACATTAGTCTAATGAACCCGCAGGGTAATAAGTCATGATGTCATAAAACAATTGAAATTTAATTCATTTTATCAATATTACTTCCATATTTTACTATTATAGTCAGTTCATTAAATTGGATGAGTTATTTAATTTATGAAACTTTAACCTAACTTGCATTAAATTTTGGTACTTTAATACAATAATTCTGAGTGTATTTAATAAAAACATATAATAATTTTTAATAATGTACATACTTACTTGAATAAATATGATATGTTTTAGCATTATAGTTTTTTTTTTATTAAAAATTATTATTTCTCATTCGTTTTTTTAGAACTTATGTTTGAAAAACCTTTGCCTTTTACGAGATAGAAAGTAAGGCGGGAAATAGTTTTACTTTTGTTTTTTTGCAATCGCACAGAGAGTGTACATTTTATGTAATTGACGATGGATGTAGATGACAATGGCACATCTTCAAATACCGAAACACCTAATACAAGCAGTGTATTACGAAATAAGGAAAGCAGTACTAGTGGAAATGCATTTGTTTTGACGACTTGTACAAGGTAAGTTATCATGGTGGTTACCAGCACGCAGGCGCCTTCTTTTGTTTAATGGCCCTTGAAAAAGTATTTTTTTACCTGTTTGCAACAGAAACAAGGATGAATATCCTAAACAACACACAAGTACAAGCAATGACCAGGAAACTGATGAGTCCGATGCTGAAGAGGTATGCCGAGTTTGTTCCTATTTAGACCAAATCATATTTAATTTTACTTCTATTTTAATAAATGTTATTTTATTGGTTCATTAATTTGATATTAACTAGTAAAAATAAAAATATGTGTCCCCAGCGTCTGCTAGTAATTTACTGTCGTTCCGGGAAACTGGGCGCTGCATACTACACTCTGCAAACTGGAGAGGTCTGTTATTTATACTCGAATTTAGAGAGTTAATTAGATCTAAATAAAATAGAGTTTCCTTTTGCATTTGTTTCTAGTTGTTTGTCCTGGACGAGATAGTAGACCGTCCACCGGAGCACCAGATCCTGTGCAGCCTGTTCCGGCAGGTGCGGCCCGTGCTGCTGCTGCTCGACGGCAAAGCACCCGCCGACTGCGTCAGCGTCACCAAGTCTCTGGTCTTCGCGGACTCCAGCTCCAATCAGGATGCGCATTGCAAGCTGCAGTTTGTCTCCTCAAAAGAATATAGTACGTTAAAATCGTGCGACTACATAATAGAACTTTCTAGACCAGACTGCAATAAACTTACGATGTTGTTCTTTTGTGAATGTAATGTTTGGTTATTTTCATCAGGTGTAAGTCGTAAAAGAAAATCATTAAAAAAGCATTTTTTCTAAACTCGTGGACCGAACTGTTCTCGCTGCGACGCGAGCAGACTACGAGGCGTGCCGGCGGCGCGTGGTGTCGCTGTCACTGGCGCAGGAGCCGGCGCGCTGCTCGGACGCGGAGCGCGCGCTGTTCGTGCGCACGGCGCTGGACCTGGCGCAGCGGCTCAGCGTGCACGCGCTCGGCGCCCTGCTGCGCCACCTCGACCTGCACTGGCCCAGCCTCAGCCTCAACATCTACGGCAAACCGGAGTTCCTTAGTCTAAAGAGAATCTCACTGTACGTTAAATCTGCTATACTAATTGAGGCATAATCCTTCCCCTACAAATACTAAGGTATACTCTGGGTGTAGGGCAGACATAGTGTGCATAGACGAGGACACGTACAGCGGGCTGCAAATATTCAGCGCGCTAGCGCATCCCGCGGGGCTGCGGCGCGGCGCCCGGGGCTCCGCGCGCGAGGGCCTCAGCCTCTACCAGCTGCTCGGCAAGTGTGCCTCGCGCCTCGGACACACCACGCTCAGGTTACTGGCGGCGATACAGGTACGCTGAAAATCTGTGGCAGACCTTAAGCATAATTTTGGGGTATGACAGGGTGCTAATGCGTCACCCCAGCTCGGACCTGGCGACGCTGCAGCGACGGTTGGATGTGGTAGAGTTCTTCACGCGGCCGGAGAACGACTGCCTCATGAGGAACATCTGCTCCTCCCTCAGATATATTAGGAATGTTAACGTAAGCACAATAATTGGGTATTTTACAAAAAATATCAAGCAACGGTTGCTCTTGTCTAAAAACTGTATTTCCAAAAATCTTCACGCAGGAAATCCTTACGAAAATTAAAGCGTTGTCAGCGAAACCTTACCAGTGGAAGGCGCTTTATAATGTAAGTAACTCGCCATATTAGTGAGAGCTAAAAAAGGTAAAGTTTGCAGCTGTAAGTTGCACCTTATTGATCAGACTTTGTACCACGCGGTGCTGATCTGCGAGCTGTGCGAGGGCGCGGGGGAGGCCGGCGGGCTGCTGCGGGACCTCGCCGCCTCCGACATACAGCACCTGTACGAGGTCACGACCTTCTCCTACATTTATCTACCAATAAACCTCATACACCTTTGCTAAAGTTAACATTGTCCCGCCAGATAGCGCAGTGCATGAACAGGATTATAGACTTCGATTTGTCCAAGACGGAAGGCAAGTTTACGGTGAAGGCGGGCGTCGACTCTGACTTAGACCTCAGTGAGTAGACGTAACAATTGTTACATCTACCATTCTTTTGTAAATCTTCAAAGTCTACTGGAGGTACGTTAATACGTGTAGAGAAGCAGACGCTGGCGAGCCTGCAGACGCTGATGTCGGAGACGGCGAAGGTGGAGCTGGCGCGGCTGCCGGAGTGCGTGCGCGAGTGCAGCATGCTGTACCTGCCGCACCTCGGCTACCTGCTGGGCGTGCGCGCCTGGCGCCCAGACCTCACCGCAGAGCAGAAGGAACTGCCCAACATGAAGTTCATGGTGAGCAAACAAGACATGGACATATCTCTTTGATTCCAGCAATAATTTCTTCGAACTTTTCGAAAACCATTGTAAGAATTATCTTCATCATGTTTTATTTGCAGTTTCAGAACAACGACTACATACATTACAAGAGTAAGGGATGTGAAGGTAAGGTTTTTAGGACTATAAAAGTATGGGTGCGATAGGAGACAAACAGGTAACTATACTACTGCTATTGCGTCCTGGTCGTGCAGAGCTGGACGTGATGATAGGCGACACGTACCCGGAGATCGTGGCGCACGAGACGCGCATCATGATGCGGCTGACGGCGCTGCTGCTGCAGCACCTGCACGCCCTCGCCGCGCTCCTCGACAAGTGCGCCCACATCGACTGGTACCTCTTCTACCATTGGAATAGAACCCAGCTAAAAAAATGTTCTACGATGTTTATTCTTCCTTATCCAGTCTGATAGCGATGGCGAAGGTGGCCAAGGAGATGAACTTCGTCCGACCGACGCTAACTACGGAGAAGGTGATCAGTATCAAGCAGGGCCGCCACCCGCTGTACGCGGGCCTGTGTGACGCGCTCGTGCCCAACGACGCCGAGAGCAGCGTGCGGGCGGGGCTCGTCAAGATCATCACCGGTCTCAACGCCAGCGGCAAGTCCGTCTACTTGAAGCAGACGGGTACAGAAGATGTAATAGAATAGAGCAGAAAACCTAGCAGAAGCACCATGTTTGTGTAACTTTCAGGTTTGATAGTGTACCTGGCGCACATCGGCAGCTTCGTGCCGGCGGCGGCGGCGGACATCGGGCTGGTCAGCCACATCTTCTCGCGCATCAAATCCACCGAGTGCGTCGCCGCGCACATGTCCGCCTTCCACATAGATCTTAGACAGGTTCAAAGTCGCTCCCGACATCCGGCTCGAGGGACCGGAAGCGATATGATATGAGTCGTGGTGCAGATGGCGCTGACCCTGCGCGAGTGCACGAGCAACTCGCTGGTGCTGGTGGACGAGTTCGGCAAGGGCACGGCGGAAGGCGACGGGCGCGCGCTGCTGGCGGCCTGCCTCAACGCGCTGCTGGTGCGCGCGCGCCGCTGCCCGCACGCGCTGCTCGCCACGCACTTCCTCGACATAAGCCACTACATCA